>JAPJBO010000591.1:0-144059 GCA_030068145.1 Diplonema papillatum
GGTGAACACCGACGACCCCCTGCAGATGGCGCAGTACATGGCGCAGCTTGGGTGCGGCGGCCATCACTCAGCTGCCACCCGGACGGTGTTAACGAGTTTTCAGATTTTTCTGGACTCGGTGCCGTCGCCGCCGAAGAACCTGGCAGACCAGATCACTGCCTGGGGAGCTTGGCCGACGGCCGCCGCCCAGGCTTTGATGTGGCAAGGGGCGGTGCGGACTCGTTGCCGCTCCTCTGTCCGCATCGTGCTGCGGCACCTCGATGGGATCTCGGGCCCGAACCTCCTGCTTTTCCCGGGCCACGAGTACCAACAACTGCTCGGGACCTGAAGTCCTATTTCTTCCAATTCCCAGTAGGACGGCCGACGCCGGGGAGCCCAACAGGCTACGAGATGAGGCCAATTTTCCGCGGCGGCGAGGAGACGATGGGGGTCTCTGAGACGCAGCTGAAGGCGAGGCGTGGGGGATGGACCTTTTCCCGACGTACAGAAGAGAGAGGGCGGAGCGTGCAGCGAGATGGACGGCCTTCGACGACACCACGGAGAAGAAGGGCAAGAAGTCGGCCGTTGTCGGAGGAGACCCGTGGCTCGTACCGGAAGGGATTTCCCGACACGAAAAGTGGGGTGAGCGGAAATGTGTGCCGAGCACCGGATGACGCAGTGCACCACATGTAAGACGACAACGGAATGCTGTCGCAACCATCACCACCGATGTCTCGACCATGAGATGCCGACGTGCGACAGCTGCAAGAAACACGCCGACCTGAGGAGTAGGAGACGCGGGCACTGCTGCAGGAAAGGGCACCACCGGGCGGCCGTGGCGAGAGGAGAAGAATCAACGACGAAGAAGAGGAAAGCGGAGCCGGAGGGCCCCGCGTCAGCGCCGAGACAGGCGAAGCGTGAGAGCGTGGTGCTCGTTCTGCCGGAAGCAGCGGAAGGCGAGCGAGGACCCGCAACATCGACATCGACTTCAGCAGCGAAGGTCGGGAAGACGGCGCTTTCTTCGGGCTTCGGACCAGGAGACCGACGGGGGCGTGGCTCTGTATTGGTGGCGCCTGGGCAGGTCGTTTTCTATGATTGCGCAGGACTCTGATTTTGTTATCACGGAGGTTGCCGGGGACGACAGGATAGTCTGGTACGACGACTGGGCCCTCGTCGTTGCCTGTCCGGGCGCGCTTCGCGCTGTGCGCAACCGGGTCCTGCAGCATGCCCGTATGGTGCGCATGATGGTCAAGGACGAGTAGTCTGTCCTCGAGCAAGGACGAGAAGTCTGTCCTCGAGCCCAGCTCGACGCCGGTTGTCCTGGGAGTCGAGTTCGACTTCGCAGCGAAGAGGTACCGGCTGAAGCAAGGGTGGGTGCAGAAGCCGCACCTCCTCTTTTGCTCGGTCGATTTGACGCAAATGACTCTGCGCGGCGTCTGGAAGTCGTCGAGACCGCAACTTGAGCGTGGATGGTATGGGGCACACTGCACTGCAGGGTGAGCCCAGTGCTTGCGGATGGTGACCCGAGTCGCTAGTCCGCGTGAGCGACGATATCGTTTCGTTCCTGCGGGGGTGAGCCGGCGTCTATCGGACAACCGGTGGGTCGGCTTCGACTCGAAGCTGCACCCTCGTGGAGGCGTGGTCCGATGCCGGCACGCAGGGACTGGTGGGCTCTCACAGTTGCACTCAGGGAGTTGATGCACCACGAAAGTCGAAAAGAGATTTGGGATAGCATGCAAGAATCTGTAGCGATAATCTGCATCGCCGGTTCGCACGTGATGTGTCATGTTTTCGCCTCTTTAGCCCCCTTGGGCGATGGCCGCGCTTCGATGGGCGCTCTTCTACGCCATTTTGTTGTCGGCTCCGACGCAGAGTTCGTCCGCTTCTTCGCTCGCGTCAGTGCCGTCTTCTTGACCCTCGCCGCTGGCTTTAATGTTGATGTTGCGAGTCTCTGATGTTGGTTGTCTTCTGCTGCTTCAGGTAGCATTCCGGGTGTGCTCTTTGTCGCTTTGACGATACGTGGCGAGCAACGTTTTCCCCTCATGTGGAAACCGAGTCAGTAATCGGTTCCCTCAATCCGCTGACCATGATTGGTGCTGAAGCTCGATTCGATTGTACTTACGGTGAGGCAGTTTCTCACTGGCGTTGTGGTGGATGGAAGGTGACCTCGCCCAAGCTCGTTTCCCGGGTTAAGGCAGTCACTCAACATTCCCTTGCGCTAGTGATATCAGTTACAAAGACGTGTTCTTACTTTTCCCTTTCTTCTGGGCAGTTCTCGTCAGACAATACGAAGAGCAGAAGAAACTCCATGGCGATGTGGGCCCCGTAGAGATGTCCCGCAGCACATCTTCTTTGCCGAGCTGACGACGGCAAAGTTTGCGACTCCGCTGTCGACAAGTAGAATCTTTGTCGACAACTTGCCTTTGTTTGTGCGCTCGCAGCCTTTGTTCGCACTTTCTCTCGTTGAAGAGATATTGTGCTATTTGCAAAGGCTGCCTTCCTGTTGAAATCATCTGTTCTCATAGTAGTGGACGCCACACTAATTTTTGTGTACGCCGGTACACAACTGTTTGCGAGACTGGAGGCACTCGTTGCATCGAAGAGTTTGCAAAGGTCGACAGTCAACCTTGGGTTTTACATCGTCTGTTACGATGGAAAGGTGCGTGGCGTCCCGTGTCTTTCTTCGCACGGGCTCACCGTCGCATCGTTTGAGAGAGCTACACCACCAGTTGCCAATCAAAAAACTGTCAGCTTCCCTGAAAGTGTCTCACTCCTCTGCGAGGTCGGTTTGAGACGCTTTCAGGGGTAAAAACGGTGAGCCACTTATACGGGGGGGGGTACGTATACTTGTAAGTGCGTACTTCGAGAATTAGGCCTTGCGTGGGTACACTTTGCTGCCTATTTTACCTTGCAAACTTTCATAAGTACCGGTTATTGACCGCAATGTTGCGGTCAATGACCGCATGGGTGCGGTCAATGACGCGGGTGCGGTCAATGACCAGTACCCTACGGTCAATGACCGCAAGGGTACCGGTCAACATTATTGCGGTCAGCGTGGTGCGGTCATTGACCGCACCAGCCCTTGACCGGTCCACCGTGTAGGGGCCTTAGCATCAGCACTGGGGGGGGGGTCGTTTTGGGGGCTGTTTTTGGGGTGTTTCCCAGACCCCCGGTGCCGAGTGGGTACTCCGTTTCCTCCAGATGAATCCGTTCTCCTCGTTTTCGAAATCGAAACCCACTTTTGCGGAAAAAAAGGTCATTCCCCACCAAAATGTTTTCCTGCACTTTTTTGGCAGGGAAATGTACTTAGCAACTTTTGAGCAAAGTCAGTTTCCCCGAAAACCAAGATTCCTGCAATGCACTCAAAAATCAGCCAAAATCTGGAAAATTGGCCCAAAAAGTGAAAATTCGGGCCGATTGGGCCGATTTACCATGTGCTTTCCCCAAAATGCCAATACCCCCCAAAAACTGTTTTTCAGGCAAATCCGCTGGGAAACGTACTTAAAGAATTTCGAAAATACGGCACCAAGAAAACCACGAAAGGGCAGATTTTCCCGGTTTCAGCCTGTGTTTTGCACGTCAAATTTCAGGCCTCACAGACGAACTGAGGACGGAGTGGAAAGATCCATCGCGAAAGAGCGCGTTTAAGGGGGTCCCCGGAAAAAAGGGTGGGGGGGTCCCCGGCCACCAGGTGCACCAAACAGGACCCCCCCCCCCAGGCATCTTGTTAAGAACCATCCATCCATCCATCAGCCGGCAGTAGCAGAGCACTTTGTTTTTTGCGACTGCGTGCAGGACAATCTGTTGCGAAGCTCGCACTACACACTCTCTGCTGCCAGCTTCACATCGTTGCGCGACATGCTTTTGTTTTTTGCGGTTCGGGATGTACGATGTTCCAATTCCCGGAGGGAAATGGATAGGTCCGAGTCTGCGCCTGCGGCAAGCAATTCCGCACTCAAGGGCTTAAGCTGTTTGTTGACACACCTTTGGCCGTATGTCTCCTCAGAAATTGGAAAGTGAGGCGCGTGTGGTGTTGACGGAGACTGAAGACGACGGTTCTGAAGATGAAGAAGAGGAAGAGGAGGAGGAAGAAGAAGAGGAAGAGAAAGAGATGGAAGAGGTTAGCAGTTCTGACGACCAAGAGTGTCCCCCTCTGCAAAAAGAAGCTGGGTACAGCAGCCTTTGCAGCCCACCTCGATGCGCGTCACCGAGTGCTGGTGAAATGCGTAACGTTCAGATGCAGGCTGTGCTTCGTACGCGTGCAGAACAAGACACAATGGCATGCACACATTAAACAGCACAAATGATACTGCTAGGATGCGACGTTAACCCCCTCTGAGGATTCCGCGCCACTTTCCCTTCTTCTGTGATTGGCGTTGGTGTCGTTGGCGGCTTCTTTCTTTCGGATTCAAACACATCCGCTTCGTTCTTGCTTGTGCTGCCCATCCCAACCTCTAGCTTTTGTGCCCCCAGGCGCCACCATTAGGCGCCACGATGAATGTGTGGCAAAAAACCCGAAGATCGTTTGTAGAGGTTCCCGTTTCTGCAGAAAGGTGAAGCCTGTAGCAGGCCAAACGCAAAACAGTGACAGGGAGCCCTGGCTTAGCAAGACTGTAAGGGAGACAACGTAACGGCGCTTTAGGTGGTACTCAACCGCTCTCAAACCGAGAAGTACCCGCTTTTCCGCAAGGACACTCCCGCATTGCAGACGCAAGGACATCTGCAGCCCCGCTTGAACATCTTTCTTCGACTTTGGCCCAGTTGTCAGAGCAACTCGAGTGCAGGGCGGTATCTCATTCGCTCGGGAGACAAAGGTGGCCCCGGGGTTTCGAAGTATCTTGGTGCTCTTCTCCATCGTGGCTGGACCACAACCAGAGTCTTCTCGCTGCGAGCTGCTGGGTGGATGCAGCAGGTCGTGCCAGACCGCAGACAAAGTCTTGGAACTTTTCTGGGGTATGCTCAAGCTGCTTTGTTTGTGCGCTTCCTTCAAACCTGTTTTGTTCATTCGAGACTGGAGGTCCTATGAACATGCAATGTGAATAGCCTCTATTCGAGCCAACCCGGCTTTTCTTGCAACAATTATGAAACCGTATTGTTTTTGGACTGGATAATAGTTCAGAGCAAGCTTTTTTCCCTTCTGGGAAAATGCACAGGGGTGGCAGAGTGAGCGGGCGCCGGCCTTCAGGCCGGTCGGCCCGGGTTCGAACCCCGCCCGTGAAATTTCTCCGGTCGGGGATTGTTTTCGAGGCTTGTTGCGCTCCGGGGTCTAATGTGCCCGAAATTTGCGTTTTTTGCGGAGTTTCTCAGTATCTCGCGGTATTTGGATCACCCCGTCGCCCCGGGAGAGGGCCGGCGGGGTGAGCACGGTGGGTCCCCGGGCACGAGCACCGACCTTGACTTCACCCGGACTTTACCACCCTGGCCGAACTTCGCTTCGTGCCCGAACTTTTTTTAGTACCAGCGCAGCCTGAGCGCTTAGCACCAGAACTTAGCAACGCCCGAACTTAGCATCACTCGAACTTAGCTTCACTAGAACTTAGCATTGCCCGAACTTAGCTTCGCCCCGAACTTTACCTGCTGCCTCCAGTCTCGCCACGCGCCGGCCTTAGCCGAGCGCACGTACTCTAACGGGAGTGAGGATAGTACGCTGCCATCGATCTGTTTTTGTTCTTGACAAATTGCATTTGTCAGACACAACAAAAGTGAAGCGACAACTCCCCAGGTGCCCATTTGTTGAGCTCACTACAGGTTGGCTTACAGAACACGGCATATGATGCGGAAGTGCCTCACTTTCCTTGTATTTTGCATATAAATGCGGGAGTGGGACTCCCGCATTGCGGGAGTGCCACTCCCGCAATGCGGGAGTGACCCCCATCGCGCAAACGACCGCACAAACACTCCCCCCATCCGGCGGGGGGGTCCGCCGTGTAGGTAACGCTAAAATCCCTGCAGAATAACGAGAAACCCCTGTGGGCTAAATTCCCGTTCAACAACAGGCTAGAGGGGGAGACAACAATACAACTGAACGCTTACGCAAGCAGACCTGGAATTCAGGGGATTAGTTTCCGTTGCAGATTTACACCGTCGGTCTAAGTCTGCAAACCGGACTTGGCCGGGGGGGAAAAAAAAATGCTCAAAAAACGTTGTTCAAAGTAAATATAGGCGGGGGGTGTGGTGTTTGTAGCAGTGCTGAAGGTGCTGGAAAGCTGCTGAGCTTCCGCTGCAGAGACCCAGCCGCTGCCGTTCAATTGTATTCAGCTTCGGGTCGGCAGGTTGCAGCTACCACTGTGCTTCACTAACGGACCAAGGTCCTGTTTGACAGTTGAGTGAGGGATAAAGGGGGGGCGGTATTATTTTTGCCCAAGTTTTCCCGTGAAAGTAAAACATCAAAGGGGAGTGTCGCTTTTTTGACATAAGCGCCAGCTTGTAAGGAAATGCTCGACGATGCTGCCGACAAAGAACAGAAGGGATCCCAAGTGCTGTACCTACCGAACCACGTGTTGAACGGACGTGAGGTCATGCACAAACACAACAGGTCAAAAGTCCTGAGTGAGAAAACAACACACGGTGGTGTAAGCGAAGAACAAATCAGATTGCGTTTGTATTGTGTGGCGCGATGTTGCTAAAAATAACGCTAAAATGTTTTTGTCGCAAGCACGGCGGTGCAGGTGCAGATACACCAAAACCGCGGACCTGTTATCATAGGAATCATAGGATAATAGGTCCCAGGTCCACTTTAGCTGCCTGACGAGACTGTCTGTTACGATCTTGACTGTTTTTGGAGCTCGTCCCCTGATGGTACGAGCCGCGGGATTTTCGGACCAAAATATCTGTCCCAACTGGCACCGACACGACACATAACCGATCAGAACACACCGCCAAAACCACCCCCTATAACCGGTCTAAATGTGCAAGACCCAGAAATCTGCAAACTAATACCCTGAAGCAGTGGCCGAGCTTATGCATGTAAACTCGGTCAGCTGACCGAGCTTGCACTTTAAACCAGAAAAAACTCGGTCAGGCAAAAAAAAAAAAAAAAAAAAAAACTATGATTTTGAATTTTTGGGGAGGTTTTTTTGGGGGGGGGAAACTGGGTCCGGCAACCTCGGCCTGGGAGCTGGAGGGCGACCCTCTCAGCCCTGTTGGGTCTGGCTGACAACTTTGGCTCCTTTTGCAAATTCACAAATTTATTTGGATCCTTCATGGCCTTCCACACAACAACTGCTCAACCGTACTTGATGGAGCCTGACAGGGACAGGTGTCCAGGATTCCCTTTCCTCGATTGCTGACCATTACATGTCAGTCGGACCAGGCATCACAGACAAATATACCTGTCCAGATTTTGAAGCGCCGGCAGTGCATCCGCCAAAGTGGATCCAAGCACACAAAACTGCCATCATATCTGAGTGTGCAAGCGTTTGTGCCGAGATTCGTCAGTTGGGTCTCTCGGATCTCAACACTGTGATTCAGCGCTTCACAACAGGGAACCTGTCCGTGAAGTACCCGGCAACCTGCAAACTTCTCCAGCTTGCCTCCATCCTTCCTCTGGGATCCGCATCAGTGGAGCGCTTGTTTTCCAAACTTCGGTTGGTGTCGACAAGGTTGCGCAAGCTGGCTGCTGACAATCTGGCAACTGTTCTTTTCGTTGGCGTGGAGTGTAAAATGGGGGCACGAGGCATTGACGAAGAGACACTGGCAAAATACATTGCAAAATTCTGTGCAAACCCAAGGAGGCTGCACTACGCGTCGCTGGAGGAATAATTGGCTTGTCGCAATGCTGTGCAGCACTGGAGATCGACAGCAAGAGCAGCCCCTCAACAAGCCAGCAAGGCAACACAAGTTGATGCTGCAGATTTGGTTCTCAATCTGGTGTTTTAGCAGATTTATGTCACATTTGGTGTCCGTCTTTTGCTTCCTCTTTGTGACCCAGTATCGGAACCAGTAAAAACAAACTTGCATGTAACTCTAAAATTCGCTTGCTTGACAAAGAAAGCTCGGCCCCTCTTTAGAAGACCCCTGACCGAGATTTTTTTCAACCTCTTTTCCGGATCTGGCCAGCCTAGTTCAACACCGGCAGGCAGAACCGGCGCTCCGAAGCCACACTTCCGCATGAAGCACGGTGGCAGGGCGTCTTGCGGTCTGAGACGGGTTGATGCACACCGTAAACAGAGCAGCGTGTGCAGCTGGGGTTCCCAGGCTACTGCCAGCTGCTGTGGGAAGCGTTGCTGGTCACGTTGTTTGCTAATTTTAGACTACCACTGCTGACCGACTTTGACCGAGTTTGGCCAAAACCTCGCCAGGTCAAGCTCGGCCCCTGCTGAAGCAGGTGCTTATACAAAAAAAAAAAAAAGCAAGAACGGGGGAAAAGAGGGAATTATGCTCTTGGCCCTCTCGCACGTGCTGCTGGCGACGGCGGCCGCCAAGTGCATGGCGCCGGCGGATTGCCAGGCGCAGCAGGACGTGATCGTGGAGCGTATCCGGACGCGGATCGTGGACAGGCTGCAGAGCGAGACGGTGAACAACCTGGGCGTGGCGCCGGCGGCGGTCGCGTCGACAGAGAGCCTGCTCAACGACGGGCTGCTGGCCACGGATTTCAGCGTCTCCGACAACGAGCGCATCCTCGCCGAGCACTTTTGGTACCAGATGCTCCTCTTCACCGAGATCGACTGGGCCTACTTCGGCGACGAGACCACCGGCCGCTTCATCGGTGTCCGCAGGGCGTACGCTTGCGAAGTAGCGAAGACGTGTTCGTATACAGGTTCGGACGAGCCGGCTGGCACGTTGCCCGATGTGGCGGAATCGACGATCATCCGCTTGTCGTCGACGCACTCAGCGGGGGTGACTGCGGGCACGCTGTCGATCTCCACCACCGCAGCGGCCACCGGCAGCGACCCGGTCGAGTTGATCTACAGCGACGGCTCGTACGTCACGAAGGACCGGCCCTGGTACGTCCAAGGCGCAGCCGCCACGGCGGCGACCACGTCGAACTGGACGGAGCCGTACGTGTTCGCGGGGGGGCAGCTGGGGATCTCGATCGTGCAGAAGGTCCTGACGCCAGCGGGAGCGCTGATGGGCGTGCTGGCGGCCGATTATGAGCTGGATTTCTTGACGGAGTTCCTCTCCGAGATCCCGGTCTCCAGCGGGAGCACGCTGTTCGTCGCGTCGCACGCGAAGCGCCTCCTCGCCAGCAACCAAGCGATCTCGGTGGTGTCGGGCGGCGCGATCGTCGACGTCACGAACGAAGCGCAAGCCGGCGCGCTGATCGCCAACACCGCCGCCGCCATATTCGGCCGGTACCCCGACCTGGCGAGCGCATCAGGCGACTGGCTTGGGCTCAGCGGAGCTGTCATCAACGGCACAGTGGTGGTAGGCGGCACCTCGTACCAGTACGACGCCATCGCCATCTTCGAGATGAAGTGGGTCGTCGTCGTCGTCGCGCCGCCGGACTCGTTCGTCGCCGCCCTCGAGCCTGAGACACCGACGTGCATCGACAAGGTCCGCGCACCTCCCGTTTTCGCGTTGTTTTTAGCCAGCGAAAAAAAATGCTCAAAAAGAAAAAGACGCAGGCAGCGTGTTTTTGGTGTATGACCACCTGGTCCGGGCTCCTGGTAAGTTCCCCGAACTCCCCGACACTTCCCCGAAACTCCCCGATACTCAGCCCGATTTTTGTGGGACAAAGTGGGGCTGCCGGTGGGTGGGCAGGTGTACAGGTTGGTAGTTGAGTGGACAGATGGGTGGGGGTGAACAGGTGGGTAGTTGGGTAGACGGGTGCGGGCAAGTGGGTGAGGTGTGCAGGTAGGTGTGCCAGTGCGCCCCGGACGCGGCTCTCTAAAGCCTTCCGTGTTCCTCCTCCTCCGATCCTCTTCCTCTACTAATCGGATGCATCTACCAACTGTAGCTTGGACTCCTGGGCAGTTGTTGAGGCACACCCTTCAGCCTGCGGATTCGGAGGGCCTCAAGGCGAACCAGCAGTTGCTGGAAAACCTGCAGGACCTGCCTTTGAGTCCTTGGACACAGGGAGGAGTCTGAACAGGACGCGTCGTGCGCAGGTTCAACCATCATCTGACTCTTCTGTTTGCGGTTGCAACCTTCGGTACCACGAGTTTGCCATTCTTATGTCAAACTCTCCAATTCCCTTGCGGATCGGAAGTGATCAACAAGACGAATCAGCAATTATGCTCGCTCACTACGGCGAGACGCATTACGACTACGTCCCTGGGGTTTTTCGAGCAAGCTACGCGGAGCAGTGGTGCCAAGGGCTCGGTAACCCGGCTGAAAGCCCAGCGCGAGACGAAGGTGACCACCTGGAGGTACGAGCCTCACCGGAACCTCAGCGCCAGCGCAGCGACCTCACCGACTCGTCTTCAACCGCATCCGCAACCACAACCACGTCCAGTCATACCACATCCACAGCCGAACGAGGAGCTTCCTCATCTCAACCAGACCACTCGTCGACTGTCCGCGCCCCTTCCAATGACCGAGCACGATCCGCAAGTCGGGAAACATATCGATGTATTCACTGCGGAACAGCGGTCACCAAAGCTGGTTCACCATTCGTGGGAGAAATTGGTCTCAGAATTCACATGAGGCAATGCTCCCAAAATCCAAACCTGAAACGGTAACATACCCAGTTTCACTGGAGTGCCCGTTCCCGGCGAGCTACGAGGGAACGAACCTGTAAGAGTGCCAACGCTACTCTTTCAATAACGTACATATAAAAGGTGTCACGGGATAAGCCGGCAGCCGCTGCTTAACGGCTTATCACGTGGGCGGCCCTGAGATTACCCCCTCAGGTGACACCACTTTATCTTTAGCCATACTTCAACCCTCTTGGGTTTTGGTTTGGGCAAGAAGTATTCGCGCCCGCCATCTCCCGATGACCTTCCCACTTCTGACCACGCTGCAGCAGTCACGTGTAAACCGGGCAGACCCGGTTTTCTCTCTCTGATCCAGTCGTCTCGTGCACCCGAGTTTAGCCTTCGATGATTGGAAGCCGCATCGGAAACAGTGGGTCAAACCATCCCGGAATTCTGAATTCGTGCACCCAGTGTCCACTTCGGAGTCCACGTTCACGTATGTGGGGAGTGTAGAGTACGGGAGGAACCGGAAACCTCCGGAAAGATGGTCCCCGCATTCCCAGCTCGCCTCGGTAAAGCGACGACCGGGTGGAGGCCCTGGGGACTGCGAAGGTGTGACCACCCCATAAGGAGGACTCTCTATCTTGCGTTATCTCTCTGTCCCAGTCGCCATAGCAACCTTATCCTTGGCCAAGCATCATCCTGCAACCCTGCTTTCAGGATGGCCATCGTGCCTCTCATTTTGGTTATCAACCTTACCCCTCGCTCGCATTGCCGTCTTCGGCCGTAGCTGCCCCTGGTCCTGGTGGGTAGGGTTAAGAGCCTGTGGCGATAATCTGCATCTCTCTTTCGTGACTACCTCTTCGTGCTACCTCTCTTCGTCACTGGTACCTTATCTTGACCTCTGCCCGCCGCGGAGTGCACGTCTCTGTCTTCGATGACGGCGAGTCCTCTCGTTGCAGCGGCAGTCCTAGTGTCGTCGCCTTCTGCGGCGTTCTCGATGGCGGTGTTGGCGCCGGCATCCGCCGCTTCCCTTGTGGCGCTTTGGGCCGATGGTCGCAGCCTGCGTCTCGACTTCGGTGTCGCTTCGGGCGTCCCCAGGGGCGAAGGCCCGCGCTTCCGTCTCTTTGCCGCCGACTCCGCACATCGGCATATCGTGCTGCAGGCAGGCATCCGCGGTGTGAGTTCCTGCAGCATTCCGCGATCGTCTTGCACGTCCCGCACTGCGTCATCCTGTGCTTCTCGCAATACTTCACGGCGAGGCCGTCCCCTGTCGCGTGGTGTGCCTCGGCAGCAGCGCGCTACCGACGCTTGCCGATGTTTGCACTCTTCGCATTTCGCTTTGTGATGTCTCGTGCACACTCTCTCGTCCTTGGTGGTGGCCTGGGCACGCCTACCTCCATGCACTGGGTCTCCGCCGCCCACTAAATTTACCCTCTTCTGCCCCTTCTTGCCGGAGGCGCCGTCTTCGAAGGCGTCCCACCAGCACGTCCGCCCATACGTGGAAAATAAATACGTCCATCCCTCAGACCTCATCATTGAAGGCGTGGGACCCCCTCAATGCGGGAGTGGCCACTCCTCCCGCACTTTTTCACTCCCGCATTGACTTAGTATATGGCTGCTGAAGTCCGGAATGTACACAACGACGCAGACAGCGTGTTTTTGGTGTATGCGAGTAGAAAAGGAAAAGGCAAAGCAAGTGACGTGCTCCCTGGCTGCTTCGGCAGTACATACTATTGCTAATTTTTGAATAAACCAGGGTACTCAACAGCGAAGTTCTGCACGCTCTGCGGGTCGATCTCGTGGGACAACGCGGCGGAGAAGGAGAAGCTGCGGAAGCAGCTGCTGCAGAGAGGGATCCGGCACCGAGCTCACCGCCCGCGTGTAGTATACCATACCCGGCGAGCGACGAGGGAACTTAACAGCAAGAGTGCCAACACTACTCTTTCCTCATACTTACAAGCGACACCACTGTTTCACCTTTAACCATCACACCGTGAAGGCTGTGTGATCTTCGCTTCCCACTTCGATCATTGCACAACCCACGGCAGGTCCAGTGCAGGAATTCGCTCATCGCCGCTGCGCAGGGATACCGGGAGCGGACGCTCGCGGACTTCAAGAAGACCACGACCGAGTACGCGCAGAACCCCACGACCGCGATCTTCACCCTCGACGCCGCGTACAACAACGGGTTCCTCAACAGCGAGTTCTGCACGCTGTGCGGGTCGATCTCGTGGGACAACGCGGCGGAGAAGGAGAAGCTGCGGAAGCAGCTGCTGAGCATCCTGAAGGCGTTCCCGGAGGTGTCGTGGGTGTACACGGGGTTCGAAGGCTCGAACAAGGTCATGGGGTACCTCAGGACGACTGTCGGCATCTCCCTGTGGAAGTCGTGTGAGGATGGCGACGGCTGCGCATCCACAGCCTCCGACAGCATTGGGTTCTTCCACGAGAGCACCGGAGCGCTGTACAGAGAGGGATCCGGCACCGAGCTCACCGCCCGCGTGTGGTACCAGCTGGGTGTGTCACTCACAAGCACGGACCTGTACGCTTGGACAGAGCCGTACCTGTTCTCGTCGGGGGAGATGGGTATATCTGTCGTGAAGCGCATCGGCGACGGGGATTGGAGCAACGCCGGCACGCGCGGCGTCTGGGCCGCCGATTTGACCCTGACGTTCATGAACAGCTTCATCGACACGCTGGAAGTCGGCGCGAACACCGTCGTCTACATCATGAACACCGCGGGGACCCTCCTCGCTTCCAACAAGCCCGTCACCTTGAGCACCTCAGCCACGATCTCGGCCGACCCGTTTGTGCAGTACAGCTCGAAAATCATCGTCGCTCAGCAGGGTTTCATCCGCAACGCAACCGTGTACACAGTCCTGGGGGACATCTCGGGGGAGTTTGTGTGGATCGACGCTATCCGGGTGTCGGATGTGGAAGCCTCCGTGAGCTTCTCGTGGATCATCGTGACGGTGACGCCCGAGCGCGACGTCTTCAGCCTCGACTTCGGCGGAATCCTCGGCGACGAAGAGGACGACGGCGCGGATGTGCCGGTGGCGGCGATCATGATCGTCATCCTCGTCATTGTCGGCTGCTGCGTCGGGTTTGCGATTTACAAAAAGCTGGCCTCCGGCCGTTCCGCCTCCAAGTCCGATCCCGCGCCCGTCCACGAGATGCAGGACCCACCTGCTCCCGCACTGCCAGGCGCGCCGCTTGAAGGCAGCGGAAACGAAGTGTAGACCGAAACCGAGATTGGGAAAGAGAGGGGTTCACCACACCCGCCTACATTGTGTGGG
Organism: Diplonema papillatum; assembly: GCA_030068145.1. NCBI lineage: Eukaryota > Euglenozoa > Diplonemea > Diplonemida > Diplonemidae > Diplonema > Diplonema papillatum. The sequence goes on from JAPJBO010000591.1 coordinate 13,853, forward strand.
AGCGGGGTGCGTGCATCTTTTTGGGATTCTTGCTGACGCTTCAATTAGTGAACAACAATACCGTCACTAAAAGCCCTAAACTCCCGTAATTTCAAGCGAACTTTGACTCTGAAAGGAAAGGCATGAGAAGACGCTGAAAGTAATAATGTTGTCGACATGGCTCGGTATGACGTACAGCTCACGGCTTGCATCGTCTACGCATAGAAGACCGCCGAAACGTTGCCAAAGCATGAGCTGGTGCTAGCTTACTGTCACAATCCCGTGTGAAACGCCGGGGCCCTTGCTGCTTTGGGTTCGGAAACAGAGTTCTCTAACAGCACAAAAGGAAAAACCCCCTTCCCCCCCCCCCCGCTTCACAAGTCAAACGGAGACTTCAAAAAACCGAAATGCTTACTACAAGAAACAGTCTAGAGTTTGCGGGCTCTGCCGTACACGCGTGAAGCTTGAGATGAGAGTCCCCGAGAATCTCGAGTTTCGATACGCGGCGAGGAAAGTGAATGAATTTGCTGAAAAGTGAATTTCAACCCCGTCTGGAAAGCGTCATCTCCTCCTGCTCAAACCAGCAAAAGGATGTTGCAAAGCAAGAACGATGGGCGCGTGCGTTCTGCGCGCTCCTGCGGAAAAGGAGGGGGAAAAGGCCTCCCTGGTCGTCAGTCGTCACTGAACAACACAGGCAACAGACTGCGCGATAATCGCCGGATACACACAACGGGCTAATCTCCCGAGCGCGCGTGCCAGCGTTCTCTTTCGTTTTTGCAACTCCGTTGTTGAAACATGAACGAACCTGGCGTACGCCCGCACGGGGTCTTCAGAAAACAACAATGGTTTCTCGTCTGCGCGACTATACGAGAAAACGGAAGGAAATGAGGCTCGTTCTTCAACAAGCATCCGACACGTTCAGCCGAATCCAAGCAATGTTACTCGTCTAGAGGAAGCAAAGGTCGTAACAAGGTTGCTGTGGGGGAACCTGCAGCAGAATCATTACCAAAATATTCAATTGTGGGTGGAATGAGGACACGACTTGCAAACAGAGGATTCAAACACTCTCAAGCCAACCTTAGCGCAGATACGATACGCAATAGTATACGATACCTAAAGGAACGGTCTCCCGGGGGCCTTTTTTTTTTAAAACCCCGGATCCCTAAGCGAATTTACACTCAAAAGAAAGTCTGACCCGGCAAATGCTGTCCATTGTCCCCAGGGAAACGCTGGAAAACGAGCGTTGCAGCGTGCCCTTTCGCTCTCGCAATTCCGTTGTTGATACGAAACATGAGTGCAACTTCGTAATCTGCACGCCCGTACGGGTCGTCGGAAAATGCACATTGCGCAAGGGGGGAAAAAAAAAGAAAAAAAAGAAGACAAAGGTGGCCGCAGTGAAAACGAGAAACCAGGGAAAATAACCTCAAGCACCGTCCCCGAACGGCGGAGAACCTTCGAAGGTGCACACCACAACCGCTCCATGGGCGGAGAGGGCGAGTCCGACACGTGTCGGGGCATATCGGGGTAGGATTTGGCAGAAAAGCGAGCTGTGTCAAAATGAGGGAACGCCGGTCGTGGGGGGACGTAGGTGGGTATAATGAGGGTGGGAGCAACCACCACACACTCTACCGCGTCCTCGTAGCACTACGGTGCATTGTATAGTGACAGTGGCTGCTGATGCATACCACGATACCATACAACGTAGGATGTGTAGTGGCTGCTGGTGCTACCACATACCGTCCTACAGCACGTAGAGGATACTGCTGGTGGTGCTGAGTGAGTTAAAACGAGCGTTTCTTTTCTTGAAAGTATGCCAATACTGCAGGGAATAGTAGTTGACTAGACCTCTTGAGTTTGTGCTAACCACAAATTGGGGAGTCGGGAGAACCTACAAAGCCAAAAGCAGGACCGACCCCCCCGTTCGTGAGAAAAAGCGAAGAATAAAAACACCTTCTTTTTTTGTGTTATGGTACTAAGAATTAGTAGTTGGCAGCGTACTACATGAAACTTACCAAAGCAGGTGAGTTCCGCTAGTGTGCACAAACAAAAAAGGAAACGCAAAATGCCCGCACCCACCAAGGAGGATCTGGACTTGACCCAGGTGAAGTGGAAAGACGTCCCCGTTCCCGAGGAACCTATCGGACCGAATAGGACAATGCCGGGGGAACAGTGCGTGTTCTACCCAACGTGCGACACCGTGCACTCCAGCGAGGTTACATGTTGCAGATGCGGTGGTGTGGGAGACGCCGCTTGTCTGCAGAGCAGGCTGAAGGGCCTGCTTTGTAGGAACTGCTTGAGGAGACCGCCAGTCGCGATAGATCAAAGGAGGTAAATGTGCTGTAGCCCACACGAAACACAGGTGGAATCTGGGTTCAGTGCCGGGCGTAAGCGTTCAACAAAAAATGCCCTTCTCTTCGGACACTCCCATCCACCTGAGCCTCTGCGGTCACCGGAGTCTTTGAGAAACCGTCTAGATACCGACCTCATGTACCACAAGTAACGCTAGAAAAGTGCTAGGAGAATAAGGTTGCCTAATGCTGTCTTTCACGCATGCCTGAAGCACGACACGACGAACGAAGAGGTGGTCACCTGGGTTGACTAATGAAGACCATCGCTGCAGATATTCTGCATTCTAAACCTCATACTTTCACGGCATGTCGAGGTGTATAGCGGTCTTTCAGGAGAGGACGCGGCTTCGTTGCACCGACCCATCCAGCTTCTGCTGGTAGGTAAAACCTGAGGGCTGGCTGAAAGGCTAGCGTTGTTTGCGGGTTCTATCTGCAAAACAGGGAGTAGGCCCAGTGATTTATAAGGGGGGTCTTACGTGGGGGTAACCCCCACGCTCCAAAAAAAAAAAAAGAAAACTGTCGGGGGGCCGCCGTGAGTGGCCAGCACTGGGGGACCAGCCACTGAAGGGGGGAGCCAGCTTGCTTGTCCTTGGCGTCCACTTTCAGTGGAATGAGCCAGTCAGCGGACTTCGTTGACTCTTTTGAGGGAGTACTTGGTTGGGGCTATGCAAATGTGCGCCCTACGCAGCTCAAGTTTGCAAGAGCTTCGTTATACTTTGATACAGCAGCAGCTGTCCTTACAAGAAGAACCCTGCTTGTTGCACATCCAGTGCCCCTTTTTGAGGCTAGTATTGTAGGCCTGTAGCACCCCGTTTGCAGCTTACGTTGTTTTAACTTGAAGTTCCCTGCCGTACACTTGACACACCTTTTCCTTTATGATCGAGACACGAACGAGACACAATTCGGCTGTGCTGGGCTGCGCTCGGCTACACTGGGGGGTCCTTGGGTGCAGCTCCGCAACCACACTGAGAAAACACTTTCTTGGTAAAAAGTTAACCACCCCCACAGGCATGTGGAGGAATACAGAGGACCCAGCTTTCCATATATAACCCCTGAGTAAGCCGAGCAAAGAAAAAAAAAAAAAAAAAAAAAGCGGGATCGTCCACAAGACTAGATCGATAGGTTGCTGCCTTTCTTTTAAATAAGCGCGTCTACATAAGAACTCGAGGAGGCCGCCAGTCGCAACTCACGGTCTGTGAAGTGCGCTGTAAACCGCATGCCACACAGCAAGCGTTCACGCGCTGTTTCCCGGGTGTGACAAGGGAGAAGCCCGTCGCGATCCACACCCGCAAACGGGTGTCATACCCGCTTTTCTTGTGTGCAAATGAATGGTTGGTACGCAAGCATAGCACTCCGACAATGCCAAAATGGTTTCCGCTGGTGCGCAAATTCTGGTGTTCGACACAGCTGTATCGCTAGCGCACCGGATCCTTCGAAGTCTCTGACTTACCGCGATAAACGCCGCGTCAACGCGGCAGTGACTACAAAGGTCACATGCAGGCAGAGCGGGGGGGAGGCTCTGAGACCAACTACCACTTCCATTAACTTGTTTTTTTTCGCGTTTTCTTTTTTTAATACTAACAATAGGGGTGCCCACTCAGGCCCTTTTTTTTGTCCGGAACCCGAATTTTCATTATTCGTCTATGTTGGTCAGCCATTTGTACACCCATCAAGGGAAAAACATGTCTAGAACCCATCTTTGGTCGTGGATGAGCAAAAATTACGATCTTATACCCCTCAAACAGTAAGAAACCAGTGTCCGCAAGCTCCCTGAGAGGCTCTGAAACGCAGGGATCGGCCCTCTGATCACTGTTCGCCAACCAACGGTCAGCCTAGCAGCTTCTTTGTGGTCTGTCAGTACCTGAGATGCTCTACAAAACACCCAATTGTGCTAGCAACCTACAAAAGGCACAGAAGAGCCCTCACATACAGTGTTTTAGGGTGATTACCGACGTGCCTCGTGCCCCGCACCGTCCTCGAAAACGCTCGTGAATTGAAAAAAATGCTCGTGATTTGAAAAAAATGCTCGTGATGTGAAAAAAGTGCTCGTATAGCCTCTAGAGTGCTCGGGAGTCCTCCCACCAGCCGTACTGAGCACTATTCTGCACCAAAGAGACAGTACCGGCCTCCTGATGCCCTCGTTTGACCCTCTTCTGATACACCGTTACACAGCGTTACATAGCGTTACATCACCGTTACACACCGTTACAATTTTGCACCGTTTTTTACCGATTATGTCCCTAGTGTCAGTTACTGTCACCGATTGCACGCCAAAACCACGGCGAAAACATCCTAAGTCGCAGTGTGGTGGCCCATTGGATGCTAAAACAGTAGAGGAAAGGTCATTTTGGCTCAAATTCAGGCAAGCAGACCCTTTTGAGCCTTAGAACAGTGGTAAAAGATGGCAAATTGAGGTGTTTCACCTTAGAATATGGTGAAGAGGTGGGGGAGAGGTCCTTTTGTGTGGGGGAGAGGTCCTTTCGTGTGGGGGAGAGGTCCTTTGTTGCGTATTTGTGTGGGGAAGCCAGAGAAAAGGACTCGGAACTCGACAACACCGAGCAGGACCCCCGGCGTGAGGAAAAAACCACGTGTTGCTGATGAGGGCACTGCCACTGTTGCCCACAAGGCTCAAAAGCAATCAGCAGTGCCAGAAAAAAGGGCTCGGAACGGAACATCAAGCACGAATCCCGGCGTAACAAGAAAACTAGCGCAGACCGACAATACTCCCACCACCGTCCCAGCCGGGGTTCGTAAGTGATCAGGTTCGTTTTCTTTTCCCTTTTGGACTTCTTCGCCGCAAATGTTTGACGCAAAAGTGAGTGTTTGAAATTCGTTTCTTCCATTTCACCCTGTATTCCTCGTACTCACTTAGGCATCCCGGACCAGGCAAGGCTTCCCGGTGTTACAGTATCTCGTAGATGCGGCTTTTGTGTTTCTGGAGGTTAGCCATAAATTTTGGACAATGCGCATGTTTTTTTTTTTTTGGGTAAACGAGGGTAACAGATGGGTTTTGTGGGTTTTATTGGGGTAAACATGGGTTTTACTAGGGTAGACGTGGATTTCCCTGGGGTAGACGTGGATTTCCTTGGGGTAGACGTGGGTTCTCCTAGGGTAGACGCGACCTATTCTAAGGCGGATACAGGCGATCTGATGGCGAAACTGCCGCCAATAGGGTACCAGTTGGCTCGGAATGGTGTTTAGGGTCACAAAAGTGATATTTCGATGACTAGGGCGCACACTGTTTACGAAAGTATGCTAAGTCACCTGTTTTCGTGTTATAATGGAAGTGGTGGCAACCGCCTCAAACATCGTGAAATACCCCCTAAAAACGCAGTTTTCTGCCTCGCAGTCCGCCGACTGGGGGTTTAAAACGTTTTTGAAGCGATTGCTAACGGGTCCGAGGGTGAAATCGCTCTCAAAATCACTAAAATGTTGAAAATTGGCTTCCGGACAAAAAATTGTACTGTAGCCCTTATGGAGTGGGCACCCCTACTAACAATCTTGCGGGTTGCCCTTCAATGTATCGTGCAGGCTAAAAAGACGTAGGCAGCGTGTTTTGGTGGTTGATCAGAATTCCTTACCTGAATATACACAGGGTAACTACAAGTGAGAAAACGATCAACCGGCACGCACAAACAAAACGAAGCGCCTGTCTTTTCTTTTTGGCTCTCTCTCTCTCTCTTTCTTTCACCAGTAACTTCGATTGTTCCTCAAATCCTGGCGGGCCTCTGCGCCAGGAGGTAGAGCGAAAATATACAAGCAACCTTCAACCGACAGCCCAGGGTTCGTATGCTTGAATGTGGTGCACTGCGGCCAGTTCGTTCTTCACACCTACATTCTCTTCCGCCTGAGGGTATCGTTACACACAGAGGGAAGCGCACACACTCTTTCTCACTTTCCACCAGGGACGGCAGTCTTCAGCATGCACTCCACTTTCCGCCAGTAATTCTGCTGCGATTCACCAGCTGCTCCGTAAACCCGGGAAAGAGAAGACGACGCAGGAGTTCACTTGCGGTGGGGAAGCCCCTTGAGGTAGCCATGTCGTTCGTGGTGGTCCGATTTTTTAGTCGTATACGATCGGAGATCTTAGAAGATTAATACTATTCCGACGAGAATTAACACTTGTACAAAGGTTATTACCCCGTCGCTCCCGAGAAAAACACCGTAATTTTACCCCTCGCTTGCCCACCCACCCTTGCCCATTCTTCTTCAAGTCCAGTGTCCTGAGGCGTCGCGAAGTTGCTCGTGGCATACACAAGCTTTCTTGTCTATCACAAGAAGCGTCGGATGGCAGCGTGCTGTGCTACATTACTTAAAACAGGGGTTTCACACGTACGCACAAACAAATCTTTGGGGCTTTCTTTGCGTTAACAATGCATTGTCGACGCCGAGATGGGTTGTGCTCTGGTAGCACGGGTGATCCTGGCTGTGGAAGCTTGGCCCGAACTTGACTCACCGCTGCACTGTCTGCGGTCACCTTGGCTCCACGCTGGTGGTGGTCTGCTTATCATGTGTCCGTGGCTTAAAGGACCGAAACACGGTGCAGACAGGACCAGTGCGGCGTTTGAGCACATGACCATTCCAAGCAATTCTTGCGATACCACCCATCCCGCGGGCCCCCGTCCCCTACTAGGGACTTCTCCCCCCGCGCCGCAATTGCTGAATGGGGGGTTTTTTCTTTTGGCCACACGCCATTCTTGTTCCGGTTCATCTTGTTCTTGTTCTTGTCCTTGCTTCTTGTCCTCATAATGCCGCCGACCGATTGCTCTTCCTTTTTTGAAACGCGATGCATGAAGCACCGCAGCCTCGGGCTGCGGCAAAGATGCTGGTTTACTGGAAAGGGATTTGAGGTTAAGTACACTTGTTGGGACCCGAAAGATGGTGAACTATGCCTGGATAGGACGAAGCCGGAGAAAACCTGGTGGAGGTCCGTTGCGGTGTTGACGTGCAAATTGCTCGTCAAAGCTGGGTATAGCACCACTGTCTTGTCTGCAGACACTCAGGTGCCGCGCGGATGATGGTCTGGTTTACGTGTCCGTGGCTTAAAGGACCGAAACACGAAAAATGCGGTGTTGAGCATGTCTATTCCGAGCACGTTCTCATGATTTCCCTCCCAGAGCGAAACAAGAAAAGGTTACACAAAATTACCATGGCAACGACCAATGGTTGTCGACAGCGAAAGGAAGAAGTGGAAAAATGAAAGGAAAGCGAAACTCCGCATTTCCGCGAAAAAGACTTGATGCTAGCATCGAAACATACATGTAGAGAGAGGCAGGATTCTGCCGAACACTTAACTAAGACTTCCCCTCTATACTTCTCACGGATTCCAGGCTCGCTCAAAAATTGTGAATCGATACGTAACGCGCATCAAAGTATTACACACGTGTGTATACTGGGGTTCCTGCGTGCACGATGTCGTCAGCAAAAGGGCTGGCCCGTTCGGCGATGGCCACCAAGCGGCGGACCGTGATCGACCTTGACAACTCAAGCATTTCGTCGCCCAGCGCATCGTCTCAAGGCTCCGATTCGCCGACGACGAAGCGGGTCAAGCGAAGCCACAGCAGTGACCCCACACCGCCGACAGCCTCCGAACTTGAGCCTGTTGTGATTCCCAGGTGTGAGCGTGTGTGTGTGTGTGTGTGTGTGTGTGTGTGTGTGTGTGTGTGTGTGTGTGTGTGTGTGTGTGTGTGTGTGTGTGTGTGTGTGTGTGTGTGTGTGTGTGTGTGTGTGTGTGTGTGGGATCCTTACTCCGTTCTATGGACTTGTCGACGTCTCTGGAGGTCTCAGCTCCACTGGCCACGACACTGGCCGGTTGCTTCGCGCTGGCGTTCTCCAGCGGGTGCACGTCCTCGCAGCAACTGCGGGATGCAGGGCAACAAAAGGAAACGGAAACAGGCAAGCTAGAAAGGGCCGAAAATGGCACAAGAAGAGAGAGGGAGGGGAACCCAAAGGGAGAGAGAGGGAACCCAACCAAAGGGGGGCCAACACCCAGCCTGCGACGTGTGTTGGATTGTGATCCCTCCCGTCCAACCTCGTAACGAGTGGGGGATGCATTGCCTATCCACAGAACGTAGTGGATCCCACTAGACGCGCCTTCGGCGCTCAAGCAAGCTTGCTAGTATGGGATCCTTACTCCGTTCTATGGACTTGTCGACGTCTCTGGAGGTCTCAGCTCCACTGGCCACGACACTGGCCGGTTGCTTCGCGCTGGCGTTCTCCAGCGGGTGCACGTCCTCGCAGCAACTGCGGGATGCAGGGCAACAAAAGGAAACGGAAACAGGCAAGCTAGAAAGGGCCGAAAATGGCACAAGAAGAGAGAGGGAGGGGAACCCAACCAAAGGGACCTCTGTGCGATGCATCCCCTGGGGTCCGGGCGGCATCACCCTCTGGCGTCTATCGTCACGGAAACCTGTCGCTGCACCTCCGCCGCTCGCCGCGTCCGCAGCAGGCAGTTCCATCCGCTGCTCCGACGTTCGCGCACGTCAATCGGGCCCCGGCGGCCAGGGCCCGCGCCTGCAAAACGACATTGGGAGAACCCAACCAGGGAGAGAGAGGGAGGGGAACCCAACCAAAGGGGGGCCAACACCCAGCCTGCGACGTGTGTTGGATTGTGATCCCTCCCGTCCAACCTCGTAACGAGTGGGGGATGCATTGCCTATCCACAGAACGTAGTGGATCCCACTAGACGCGCCTTCGGCGCTCAAGCAAGCTTGCTAGTATGTGTGTGTGTGTGTGTGTGTGTGTGTGTGTGTGTGTGTGTTAGAATTCATGTATAGTAACCCCTGTTGCGACGTATGGCCCAGGCCGTTTGCTTCCTCACGTCACAGCTGACGCTCCTTTTTGCTGCTCGTGATGACCACGCGCTGTCCGGAACTGTAGCTTTGTTTGACAATGGCTCCCCGCTTCGTGTCCCGTGTGCCGCTGGCTGCAACATATGTGTGTGTGTGTGTGTGTGTGTGTGTGTGTGTGTGTGTGTGTGTGTGTGTGTGTGTGTGTGTGTGTGTGTGTGTGTGTGTGTGTGTGTGTGTGTGTGTGTGTGTGTGTGTGTGTGTGTGTGTGTGTGTGTGTGTGTGTGTGTGTGTGTGTGTGTGTGTGTGTGTGTGTGTGTGTGTGTGTGTGTGTGTGTTTGTTGTAGACCTGTTTTCACCGTGACTTCCTGTGCGAGACCACGCCTCCCCCTTCAGTTTCAAGTACCCGCAGGTTGCGAGTAGGGGCCCGTGTTCAACTACTAGTAGGGGTGGCCTCGAACAGCACCTCGCGATCTCTTCGTTATCAGCTTCGCGCTCGCCGCAGCGCTCCAGTCTGTGGGCTGAGCAGTATTACACCCGCGGCCTCACGATGGTGCTGTTTATACCTGCAACAGGTCTCCGCTGGTAGGCGCTTCTTCGCACTTTCCTTGCATCGGGGCTTTCCGTGTAGATTTTGCCGGGGCGTGTTGTGTTCACCGTGCCCCTGGCGCCTTCTTCGGTTGTTACGTCGAGTATTTTGCACGCGCCGGGGAGAAACAATACAACAAGTACAAAGGGACGACGTTTTTGGAATACCGAGTGGGTCTTTTTCAGAGTTAAAGTTCGCTTGGAATTCCGGGGTTTTAGGTCTCCGTGTGACCGTTGATAAATGGTTTCTGTTAGAGCAAGAAAGGGCTATAATAAGCTATTATGATTACACGATGAAGTCCATCCTCAGAAGCTGGAGTGAAAGCTGAAGTTAGAAAGCGGGTGTCACACCCGCTTTTCAGGTGTGGAGTCACGCGTTTTGGTTGTAGCACACCCGCTTTGCGGGTGTGACTCGGGCACATCCTCTTTAGCTCCAGCCTCTGAAGCTGGACCTCACCGTGTACGGGTTGTATATTTGGTGCACGTTTTCGTTGAATGCTTACGACCGCCACTAAACCCAGATGTACCTGTGTTCGTGTGGGTTACACAACACTCATCTTCTTTGTGATTGGAATATGTTGTTGCGATAGTGGGGAACCATCGGGATGCCGATGAGTCCCACACTACTTGAGATTTCGCAACTGGCAGTCTTCTCCAGGATTTCCTGCTTGTTCCGGCTTGTTTGTGCGTACCGGTTGATCGTTTTCCCACTTGTATTTACCCTGTGTCATGTTCAGGTTAGGAACTCAGAGCAACCCCAAACCACGCTGCCTACGTCTAGACGTGGGGAGCCCAAGAACGCTCCCCTAACCTTGTGAGATCTTGGTGTCGGTCTTGCCAAAGCAAAGCAAGTAAAGTGTACACGAAGAAGCCATGCATGCCCCCCCAAACCCAGTACGTATTAGCTTTAAAATAACCCATTTCGACGAAGGTCACCCGGAGACTCGAAAAATCCCGGATTCTCAAGCGAACTATAACTCTAAGAAGCCAACACGCAGGTATTCGAACCCCGGCATCAGCGCTGCCCCGAAGGGGCCGATGGTGGCCGGGCTGAGCATGCTCGTGTCGCACTTCAAGCGGCCGGAGAACCGCGCCGCGCCGGACCGGCGCTCGTTTGTCTGCAACGACGAGTATCTGATCGCCTACGACCTCTACCCGAAGGGAGCCGTGCATTTGCTGGGTTTCTGCCTCCAGCCGCCGGTGGCATCGGTTGCGGGGGTTTCGCAGCTGGCGAAGGCGCATGAAGCCTCAATATTGGGGTTGCATGCGTTGGCTCGGCGGATTGTAGAGCGGTTGAAGGCTGAGGACGCGGCGTGTGCGGGCCTGGACTTCCAAATCGGGTACCACGCGAAGCCGTCGCTGAAGCCGATCCACCTGCACATCATGTCCACCGACTACCAGTCGCCGTGCGTCAAGAACCGGAAGCACTACTTCTCGTTCATTCCGCCGCACTTCGTCCCCGCCAGTGTCGTCGAACAGCGCCTCGCGGCGACGGGAGCCGTCCGCTTGCTGCCCAACGAGACACAGCCCGTACCAGCCGGGCCCATGCCCTGCCGGTGGTGCTCTTCTCTCTTCAGCACGATGCCTGCTCTCAAGCAGCACCTGTTCGCCTGTCCCCAGAACCCGTGCAATCGTAAAGCGACGGCCGCCAGCTAGTGCGCAGGACATATTAAGAGAGAGTGACAATCGAGGATCGGATGTCAGAACCACGACTCGACTATCCTTGTGGATAGATAGGACCGAGGACATGCACCTCTCCTCTACTTGCTATTTGGAGGGCTATGAAGAAACCGTCTCGAGTCGAAGGAACTCGGCTCTGCGTTCTGCTTGGAACCGGAGGAGTGACTATTCAGAGAGGAACGGGCTGGAGTTATGGCGTGTTGCGGGCCTGGACTTCCAGATCGGGTACCACGCGAAGCCGTCGCTGAAGCCGATCCACCTGCACAGAATGTCCACCGAGGACTACCAGTCGCCCGCGTCAAGAGCCGGAAGCAAAGCATCGTGCTGAATAGAAACGAGCACCACCGGCAGGGCATGGGCCCGGACGGCTCCCGTCGCCGCGAGGCGCTGTTCGACGACACAGGCAGGGACGAAGTGCGGCGGAGTGAACGAAAAGTAGGCTCTCAAGCAGCACCTGTTCACCTGTTCGCCTGTCCCCAGAACCCGTGCAATCGTAAAGTGACGGCCGCCAGCTAGTGCGCAGGACATATTAAGAGAGAGTGACAATCGAGGATTGGATGTCAGAACCACGACTCGACTATCCTTGTGGATAGATAGGACCGAGGACATGCACCTCTCCTCTGCTATTTGGAGGGCTATAAAGAAACCGTCTCAGTCGAAGGAACTCGGCTCTTGGAACCGGAGGAGTGGCTATTCAGAGAGGAACGGGCTGGGGTTATGGCGTGTTGCGGGCCTGGACTTCCAGATCAGGTACCACGCGAAGCCGTCGCTGAAGCCGATCCACCTGCACATAATGTCCACCGATGACTATGCGTCAAGAGCCGGAAGCACTACTTCTCGTTCATTCCGCCGCACTTCGTCCCCGCCAGTGTCGTCGAACAGCGCCTCGCGGCGACGGGAGCCGTCCGCTTGCTGCCCAACGAGACAAAGCCCGTACCAGCCGGGCCCATGCCCTGCCGGTGGTGCTCTTCTCTCTTCAGCACGATGCCTGCTCTCAAGCAGCACCTGTTCGCCTGTCCCCAGGTCCCCAGGACCCGAGCAATCGCAAAACGACGGCTGCCAGCTAGTGCACACCAAGGCGCTGCTGCTCGCATGAGTGTGGAACGTAGTCTCCTGTAGAAGCGGGAAGCACTACACTTTCTCGTTCACTCCAATCGAGCGCACGCCTCCCTAGCGATCGCGGCATATCAAGAGAGAGTGGCAATCGAGGACTGGATGTCCGAACCACGACCCGACCATCCTTGTTGATAGAGTGGCCCGAGGACATGCAGCTTCTGTACCTCAAGGTATTCGTCTCGCCAAGTTCCCACAACAAGCAACTTACTTCCAGCTGGTTGTGTGGCCGTCGGCCACACACGTACGACACAATCTATAAAGAGAAAAAAGAGAACGGCGGCATGAGCCCTTTTCCTCGCCGTTGGGCCAGCGAGACGGCGTGCCGAAGATCCGAACCGTTGAGGAGCGAGTTGGGGGTCCAGATGCAGATCGACGGGCTCAGAGACGCCCTGGCGCAGCAGAAGCGCGCGCGTGAAGCCCTCGAAGACCGAAAGTCGAAGGAGGTGAAGCTCACACCCCCCGGGTTCCGGTGCCGCGCCCTGCAGAAAGACTGAATAAAACACTACTGGCCTCCGCAAAAGCACGACCCAGTCCACATCCACCCCCTTGCACACCAGGAAACCAAAGAGTAACAAGCAAGTAACTTTCAGCCGCGCTCGCCGGTCACACACACTCACACACACCACACAAACCCACAATCTAAGACAAAAAGAGAATGGACGGCATGAGCTCTTCCCCTCGCCGTTGGGCCAGCGAAGACGGCGTGTCGAAGATCCGGAACTTTGAGCAGCGCCTCGTCGAGTTGGAGAACCGGCTCGGCGACGTCGAGAAGCGCGACGAAGGCAGCGTGCGAGGGGTCCAGATGCAGATCGACGGGCTGAAGGACGCCCTGACGCAGCAGCAGCGCGCGCGTGAAACCCTCGAAGACCGAAAGTCGAAGGAGGTGAAGCTCACACCCCCCGGGTTCCGCTGCCGTACCCTGCAGAAAGAGATCCATCCCCCACCTCCCAAGCCCAGAGACTGAATAAAACACTGACTGGCCTTCCGCAAAAGCACGAACACCCAGTCCACATCCACTCCCTTGCACACCAGGAACCCAAAGAGTAACAAGCAAGTAACTTTCAGCCGCGCTCGCCGGTCACACACACTCACACACACCACACAAACCCACAATCTAAGACAAAAAGAGAATGGACGGCATGAGCTCTTCCCCTCGCCGTTGGGCCAGCGAAGACGGCGTGTCGAAGATCCGGAACTTTGAGCAGCGCCTCGTCGAGTTGGAGAACCGGCTCGGCGACGTCGAGAAGCGCGACGAAGGCAGCGTGCGAGGGGTCCAGATGCAGATCGACGGGCTGAAGGACGCCCTGACGCAGCAGCAGCGCGCGCGCGAAACCCTCGAAGACCGAAAGTCGAAGGAGGTGAAGCTGCTGGAGAACACGCTGAAGTTAGAGCTCGACACCGAGAAGCAGGAGCGCCGAGAGGTCGAACAACTCATGGTGTCGCAAATCGAAGACCGCCTGGCCCAGCTGCACAAGGACGTGCACAGTGACGGGAAGCGACGGGAGGTCGATGCTAACCAACGGGCCGCTGAGCTTCAACGCGTAATCGACAGCCTTTCAACGCGGATCAACCAGACCAAGACGGTGTCGGAAGAGCGCATCGAAAAGATCTCGAAGGTGCTGAACGACGAAGTTTCGCGGCTGACGAGCATCCTTTCCCTCGAGAAGCAGATGCGGGAGACGACCGAGGTGACGATGTTCCGCATGCTCGAGGACATGTGCGCGAAGCTGCAGAAGGAAATCGCCGTCGAGCGGCAGGAGCGGAAGGAATCCGAGGAAACCCTGCTCAAACTCCTCGAAGACACCTGCGGCCGTGCTGAGGCGAGCTTGCGCTGATTGCCGTGAAGTGGTATCGCCACATGGGTTATGTACCCCTCTTCGTCTCCGAAGAATTGTATTGCCTGAAGCGCAGAGCGCATCGCGAGGGGGATCATACACGTCAAAGGTCCTGGCGGAATGCTGCCGGCTGACTACAAATGTGCAGCACGGCAGCTGTTGTTCGAGAAATCGGGTTCGCACGTGACGAACATCCTTTCCCTCGAAAATAGTAACGCACTGGCGTGACGATGTTCCGCATGCTTGAAGACAGGTGCGCGAAGCTGTCGAAAGCAAGGATTCCGAGGAAACCCTGCTCAAACTCCTCAAAAACACCTGCGGACGCGCAGAGGCGAGCTGGCGCGGATTGCCTTGCATTCACCGCCAACTGGGAATAACACCCTTGCCACGTGAGTTTTTGCACCGTCGGTCGACGTCTGTTTCTTCCTCTTCGAAAAAGTGTATTCCTGAAGCTGCTGTTCGAGAATAGATTTCGCACCTGATCAAGGCCCTCCCTTGTTCAGAGAGCTGCAGCGCTGGTCCGAGCTTTGCCTTGCAATCCTGCACGCAGCAGTTCAGAGTAAATCCCCGAGCGCCGCCGTGGAGAGCGCCAGGAGCGAAAGGAACCAGAATAAACCTCTGCTCAAAGCCTCCTGGACGACGTCTGCATCCCGGCCGCACGATCCACTTGTTATGAAGAAACAAGTAATTGCACATGTTGTGTTCGCGTGTTTTCATCACGTGATCGCATGTATTTTCGTGTTCATCTCATAACACGTGGTCGTGCATGGAGGATTGTAGGAGCTGCCTTATAGTTATTACTGTTCAAACAAGCAAGAAGCTGGCACGAGTAAATCACATTATTCGTCGTGAGCTTTCATGGCAAGAAGCGCCGGAAGGACGAGCAACGTGCTTCACGATCAACGAAATAATCGCACCACGTATTTGTCGGCCGTCACAAAGCGGCTGTCATGTACACTGTACCAAGTTGCCCAGTTTTTGTGTGTGTGTGTGTGTGTGTGTGTGTGTCCACCTCATCCCCCACCCGCTGCTTTGTGCTGCTGGTTGTTGTCTTCTGTATTGTCCGTTTCAACTTACTTTGCCAAACATGCACTGCAACACCGAACCTCTTAACCACCCATAAACGCTAGAAAATGAAAACAGTGTTGGAGGCAGCAGCTCGCCGCATTTCGCTTGCTTCCGTTGGATGCTGCGGGTAACCGCACCGATTGCCCCCGGATTGCGATCCTCATTGGTTGACGAACCAGGGACCCAATTGTGCTCACGTCGTCAATTCGTTTGGGTGGGGACAACCAAGCGGACCGACCCTCTGCGTAGGCTCCAGCCTCACACAAGGTGGCGTGTGCCCGAGTCACACCCGAAAACCGGGTGTGCTACAGAACTCCGTTGGATGCTGCGGGTAACCGCACCGATTGCCCCCGGATTGCGATCCTCACTGGTTGACGAACCACTCAGGGGCTCAATTGTGCTCACGTCGTCAATTCGTTGGCTGGGGACAACCAAGCGGACCGACCCTCTGCGTAAGCTGCCTCAAAAAGCTGGCGGCAAGATGGGTGTGCCCGAGTACACACCCGAAAACCGGGTGTGCTGCAGAACGCGTGTAAAATGTATGCACCCGAAAATGCAGGCGTGAACACGCGCTTTTCCAACTCCGGCTTGCGTTCCAGTTCTCAAGGCCGGGCTCCATCGCCTGTGACGGGTTGCGTCTGCCACGCACGCGTCTTTAAACACGGACCAAGTAGTCTAACAGTGTGCGAGGCTTAGGGTGTCAAACCCACAAGCCGCACTGAAAGGGAGATGTGCCAATCCTTTTGAGGACGCAGCACAGCCCGATCCTGATTTACTGGAAAGGGATTTGAGGTTCTGTACACTTGTTGGGACCCGAAAGATGGTGAACTATGCCTGGATAGGACGAAGTCGGGGGAAACCCTGGTGGAGGTCCGTTGCGGTGTTGACGTGCGAATCGCTCGTCAAAGCTGGGTATAGGGGCGAACGACCCATCGACAACCATCTAGTGATACAGGAAGCCGCGCAAAGCACTCACGCTTTTCTCGACTCGGCGACGGGGGGTCGGGGGGCCGGCGTCTCGCCGGGGAAAACCTCCTGCTTTTTGCTTTTTTTTTCTCTCCATGTTTTGGGTTCCTTTTGTTATCGGGGGTCAACCCCACACCTTGGTTAGCGAGCTGGCCTGGACCGCTCATCTGCGGTTGAATCGAGCGTTACGCGCGCTCGGATACTGCATGGTCCACGGCCGACAGCGTTTTGAACTTTTGCACAAGCGCCAGCTTGGAAGGAAAATGCTCGACAAAATCTGCCAACGACAAAGCACCGAAGCGATCCCAAGTGCCGTAACTACCGAACCCACGTGTTGAACGGACGTGAGGCCATGCGGGTCTACTCCTTTCACGACAAGACACAAACACAACAGGTCAAAGTCCTGAGTGAGAAAACGACACACGGTGGTGTATGCGAAAAGAACAAATCAGATTGTGTTTGTCTTGTATTCTGCCCCTCTACCTCTATATTTCCTCCCTTCCATTCGGAGTCAAAGCAGCTACGTCGAGTATTTTTGTACGTGAGTGCAAGGCTTCTTTCCGAAGGTGTTCTCGAGCGGCGGTCGTAAGGGTTGACCAATCGATAGTAAAATATTCTTCATTTTCTTTTCACGTTTGCTGTAACAGTTAGTGTGGGAAAATGAAGACCCTCCTTTGTTTTCTCTTTTTGCCTGTAGAATGTACATTATTTGTATGACTGAAGATCTAGCCGGCTTTACAATGCGAGCTTGCGACACCGCAGCAAAAGAGAAGCTGCGCAGCACGAATAGTTGCATCCATGTGGTGGTCCCAAAAAAAAGGTTGGAGCGGGGGGGGATCGTATTGCAGCTCTCTGCTTCGGCTCTCGCAGGCGGGGGGTCCAGCGTCCGACGGTCTAACAAAACCCGATATGGGAGGGCGGCGGGGGATATCCCGTGGTGCACACTGTTGCCAGGTATCCCTCCCGCCCTGGATCCATTTTCGCATGCCTCGTTTGTTGGCATTTTCGTTCTGGGCCCCTTGGTTGAGCTCCTTCCGAGGCACTGCTCTGCCTAAACCTTAAACTAAAATTTTCCCCCCAGGATTCCGACTAAACACTGAACTAAGATCCCCCCCCCCCAGGGGTGGCCCTAAGCGGCCAGATTGCGGAGTCGTTGGCAGAATCTGACCTGACCTCCCCCCCCCCACCCCCACACGGTGCACTAGTCATTAGGAATTCAGCGTTCTTACTAGTAAAATTACTAGTGAAAATGTCTTACTAGTGCCACTAGTCATTCTTACTAGTGCACTAGTAAGAATGACTAGTGCACTTGTCATTTTTGCTAGTGTTTTACACAGTAAAGTCCATTTTTAGGCGGTGGATATGGTGCGGGTGTACGACCCACGCTCGAATACTGTTCCGCGGGTTCGTCCTGCCGCTGTTGTGCACGCAGCAACATGAATGGTGAACACAACAGGTTGCCGAGAAGAACAAGTGAATGGGATAAGCATGGCCCGAAGTCTGGGGTGTGATGGGTGGGGAATTGCAAGAACACGTGTTTGGAATGGGTATGTGCTCAGGGTGTGATGGGCGGGGGAGGGGGGAACAACGGAAGAAAGGGCCATGTGGCATAGAGTGCTGAATTCAGAGGAGGTAAGACTACCTTCCACCCGTGTGGGCATCGCGCATGTGGGCATCCCTTCTGCGTGCATCGGCGAACCTTTGCATGCACAGGGGGCAGGTCTTCTTGTCAAGCTTCTCAGCATGAACGTACAGCAGGTATTGGGTCAGCCGGCCCTTGCGAACTGTCTTTTTGCACGATGGACATTGCGTTGTGCATTCGCAGGTGACTGTAGGGCGGTGGTGTGCGTCGAAGAGGCCGTGGATTCGCGTGTAGCTCTTCTGGCTGATAATACACCCGTCTCGTTTTCAGGGTCGGTTGTGCTGCTGTCCGCATCGTCATCCTCCTCCTCATCGGAAGTCGGGTTGTTGTGCCACGGCTTCTCGTTGCAAATGCAAATCTTGAGAAGAACACCTTCACGAGCAGGACTGCTACGAAACTTCTGTCCCCATCGTTCAGTTCTCCGGCATACGTGGGCACCCAAACCAGCCCTTCGGAGGCGGGCCTCCAGGTTTTCTGCGGCTTGCTTCCACACCGTACTTCGTGCAGTGATGCACTTGCAAAGAAATATGGTGTCGTACTGGTACAGGTGTGGGAGGGGATTGCGACACGCGGGCGCGAGGTCAGGCGCAAACCCTCGCGGCGCGCTTCGCTTCGTGTCCAGGCTCTTGAGGTGCTTTGTCTGCAGCTCGATTTCCTGGAAGTCTCGTTCCATTGTCTTCTGGGACGTGCAGGCGGACCACCTTTTGCGCTCACCGTTCATCTGCATCCTCTTCTACCCGACTAGCATCCGGAAGTGTCCGGATCATGAGCCATAGCATGCCCTTCACATCGGCGTTGCCTGGTTTGTACGCGTCCATTGTCACAACCACTGCGGGTGGGCAGCCACCCTGCTCCAGTGGAAACTTGGACAGCAGGAACGAACTTGCCTTCGGGGTATCCCCGACCAACTCGTCGGCCATCGCCTTGAACCCTGCTTCGCGTGCAGCAAGGGTGTTGTAGGACAGCCCCATGGTCCAGGCCAAGTTCGCTATTAATTAGCGAGCCCAGCTGGGCACACTGACGCATAGACATGCCGAATCGCATTCTGTTCTCTGCAACGATGCCACCGATAGCGCGCGCTGTCGGTGCATGGTATGCATCCATTGTTGTCTTCCCCCTGCGGTGTTTCAAGGCTGGCGATGTGGGACCGTACGAGAATCATACTACGTAAGAACTATTGCAACGCGCCCTCCTCTCTGGCCGAGACCCCGACTCCTGTCCATCAGGGCTGACATCGTCAACACATGCTCATTTTGTTTTTGTTGGGAGTAGTCCTGTTGACGATGACGATGACAGTTGACGAAGACAATGGCAGCCCTGATGGACAGGAGTCGGGGCCTGGTGGTTCATAAAGTATCCTGGTGGTTCCACATTGTTCACCAGCGAGTGCACTTGGGCCAGAGGGTGGGGCGCGTTGCAATAGTTCGTACGTAACTTTGTGTAGTATGATTCTCGTACGGTCCCGCATCGCCAGCCTTATCACTCACGAAACACCGCAGGGGAAAACAACAATGGATGCATACCATGCACCGACAGCGCGCGCTATCGGCGCCATCATTGCAGGGAACATAATGCGATTCGGCATGTCTATGCATCAGTGTGCCCAGCTGGCTCTCTACAGCAGTGAATGGCGAGCTTGGCCCGACCACGGGGCTGTCCTCCACAACATCTTTGCTGCACGGAGGGCTTCCGCTGCAACATTGCCTCACAACACAAAAGGTTCTTGGGAAACTCCTCTGCCAGGCGACTGGAAATGTTGTGCGCACTTACGGCAGGTGGCTTGGCAACCTAGTGTTCACCAGTCACGTTTCTGCGTGCACAACATCGACAGGACGAACCTGCGGAACAGTATTCGAGCGTGGGTCGGACACCCGCGCCATATCCACCGCCTAAAAATGGACTTTACTGTGTAAAACACTAGCAAACATGACTAGTGCACTAGTCATTCTTACTAGTGCACTAGTCATTCTTACTAGTGCACTAGTCATTCTTACTAGTGCACTAGTCATTCTTACTAGTGGCACTAGTAAGAATGACTAGTGGCACTAGTCATATTACTAGTAAGATTTATTACTAGTAAGTTCACTTTAAAATGACTAGTGTACTAGTGCACCGTGCACAGGAGCTACGAACAGCCGCCTGACAAACCAGACTCACACCGCAGTCCTGTCTGCAGACACTCAGGTGCCGCGCTGATGATGGTCCGCCTTATGTGTCCGTGGCTTAAAGGACCGAAACACGGCTCAGACGGGACCAGTGCGGTGTTGAGCACACGTTCTTGCAATCCCCCCCCCTGAGAACCAAACTCACAGTCCTGTCTGCAGACACTCTGTCTGCAGACACTCAGGCTCCACGCCGAGGGTCCGCCTTGTGTCAAGGACGAAACGCAGTACCCAGATCGGATCCGTGCGGTCTCATGCACGTTCACATCGGAAAGTCCCCTCATCCCTTGATCGCTGTCCGGCTTTTTTTCTTCGTCTTCTCTTTCGTTCGACGTCGCCGACGAAATTGTTTTCACGTCATTTCTCCTTGAAACGCTTCACGCGGGGACAGGGTTAACTGTCCTGGAAAGCTGCACTTTCTTCGTGTAGTAAGGTGTCTTGTGGATGTGCATGGAAAAAACAGGGGAGATCTCATTTTCTTGCATCGAGCCGTGCCGTTAGCCGCAACAGGTCTCCTAGGCTAAAAGCCTCTGGCCGACAGAACAATGTAGGTAAGGAAAAGCTGCAGACTTAGAATAGTCCGAACTTCCCGTCCCGGTACGAAAGTAGAACCCAGCAAAAACTTACACTCTAGAACCTGCCCACCACACAAGTCCGCCAGTACCAAGAAAACGAAAGGCCTGCCCCTTGGTCATCAAAGGAGCGCCCTCAAAGGCAACTGACAAGAAGAAAATCATGAAAGTCGAGTTCAATGTGTACGCGGCGACGTCCCTCAGCATCGGGCTGCTGGGCGTCGTTGTGTACGCGTCGTCCGTCAGCCGCCCAAGAGGTCCCCGTCCGGGGACGAATAAGGAAAAGCTGCAGACTTAGAATAGTCCGAACTTCCCGTCCCGGTACGAAAGTAGAACCCAGCAAAAACTTACACTCTAGAACCTGCCCACCACACAAGTCCGCCAGTACCAAGAAAACGAAAGGCCTGCCCCTTGGTCATCAAAGGAGCGCCCTCAAAGGCAACTGACAAGAAGAAAATCATGAAAGTCGAGTTCAATGTATACGCGGCAACGTCCCTCAGCATCGGGCTGCTGAGCGTCGTTGTGTACGCGTCGTCGGCGAGCGGAACCGTCGGCGGCGGCGACAGCGGTGAGCTGCTGGCCGTCGCGAAGGAGTTCGGCGTCGCGCACCCTCCCGGGTACCCGCTGTGGGTCGTGTGCACGTGGCTGCTGGACGCGGCGGGGCTCGGGATGACCCTGCTGTCCCCGATCGCCGGCGGGATGGCCGTCGGCGCCACGCACAACGCCGCCCTCGTCGCCACCGACTGCCACTGCGCCGGGCTGCTGGCAGCGGGTGTCCTCGTGCTGTCCCCTTGCCTCTGGCGGTATGCGGTGACGCCGGAGGTGTTCGCGCTGAACAGCCTCCTTTGCGCGGTCCTTCTCAACCTCGGGACCCGGTACTGCGTCCGGGAAGAAGAGCGGAAGCAGTGCTTATACCTGTCCGCTCTCGTCAGCGGCCTTGCGTTGTGCAACCAGCACACGGCGGTCGTGTTCATTGTGCCGGCCGCGCTCTGCATCGTGTCACACTTCGTCTGGTCCGACGATGCAACGCGATCCGAAAGGGCGATGGTCCTGCTCAAGTCGACAGTTTGCCTCGCCGTCGGACTCGCGTTCTACGTCCAGATCCCGCTGTCGAGCTGGTTGATCAACTCGAAGAACAGCTGGGGGGCAGCCGGCGAATGGCAGGGCTTCGTCACGCACGTCCTGCGCGAGGAATACGGCACCTTCAGCCTCGCCAACCAGAAGGCTTCGTACGCGCAGACCCACTTCGTCGACTCGATCGCGGACTGGGCCGTGCACCTCTACGGGCAGGTCTCTCCGCTGCCGTTGCTGCTCGCCGTCGTCGGGTTCATGCCCGAGAGGTCTTACTTGTACTCCGGGTTCAACGCGGTTCGCGGCTTGCTGCTCCTGCTGCTGGTCGTGTATTTGGTCTTCTTCGCTGCGCTCGGCAACCTTCCCTTGGACACCGCGATATTCCGGAGCGTGCAGGAGCGCTTCTACATGCAGCCGCTGCTCATCGTCGCGCTGGCGAGCGCCCTGGGGCTCTCGGCCGTCGTCGAGGAGGCGCAGACGGCGGTCGACCGCATGCTGCGGCGCAGGGCGAGGCGGGGCAGCATGCCGCCGCCGCCGGCTACGCGGCCGGGGGTCATGGTGCCGCCGCCGCAGGAGCCGTGGGCGTTCGATGTGGACCTGGTCGCATCGGCGGTGGTGCTGACGTGGATCACGGCGGGCGCGCTCGCGCTGTGGACGGACATGGAGCAGACCGACAACCTGCTCGTCCAAGACTTCGGCAGGGCGGTTTTATCGCCGCTCGACGAAGGCTGCATCCTGCTCACCCGTGGCGACATCATCACGAATTCGGTCCGCTTCGTGCAAACCGTGCAAGGCTTCCGCCCGGACTGCACCGTCCTCGACGTCGAAATGCTCCGCAGCGACTGGTACGTTCCGCGTGTCAGGCCGCACCACCCGGAGGTGGTGTTCCCCGGCGAGAGCTACAGCCCGTCAGCCGGTGGGTTCAGCGCGCTGCGCTTCCTCACGAGCAACGCACGGAAGTCGATCTACGTCGCGTACAGCCTCGTCACGGGGGACAAGTCGTGGATGAATGTGTACGGCCGGCTACCCGTCGGCGTCGCCGACTTGTTCGTGCCCGTGGGTGAGTTGAAGACGTGGCCCAGCCACCTCCACAAGAGATACCTCTCGGCGGTGTCACGAGCGTACCCTGCTGAGCTCGAGCGTACGATGGTTGTCGTCGGCAACGCGACCGACCCCTGGGACCAAATCGTGGTCCAGGACTACTGGGCGTCGCTCTTCCGGATCGGCGACTTCCTGCTCACCAAAGCGGCCGAGCTGCGGGGCTTGGGTGGGAGGCAGCCGACTGCCGCCGAGTTGCTGGACGAAGCCGTCTCGGTCCTGTCGCACGTCGTCGAGCGGAGCGAAAACCGGAGCTCGGCGTACGTCTTCGCGCTGGCCGCCCGGGGCCTGGCCAACGCTGCGATGGGCCGGCTGCAGGCGCCGCGGGGGAAGGGCAGCGACACGAGTGCCGCGGACGTGGCTCGTGCGGTCAAAGCGCTGCAGAAGTTCTGCGCCCACGCCGAGCACCAGCCGGACAAATTCGGGGCGGCGGACCTGCAGCAAGCGAAAGCGCAACTGAAGGAGTTGAAGGCCCTGAAAGCACGCTGAAAATGTCCCTGAAAGGACCCTCTCTCTCAGAATCATCTCGTGCCATTCTTTTTTGTATAAGCACCTGCTTTGTAGGAAATGCTTGAGGAGACCGCCAGTTGCGATAGATCAAAGGAGGTAAATGTGCTGTAGCCCACACGAAACACAGGTAAATCTGGGTTTAGTGGCGGGCGTAAGCGTTCAACAAAATTTCTCCCCCTCTAGCCTCCTTCGAAATGAGCACAAGGCAGTCCCTCGAGTATTTTTGTTTGTAGCCGTGTTGTGTACGAGGCTTCGTGGGGGCCTGGTCCACCTCATCACAATAGGCGCAAACCTTTCTCGACCGTGATTGGACAGTCGGGATTGCCGGAGGCGGGTCTCCATGAAGAAGAGAAAAGTAAAGCAAGACCTGCCCCCTGTGCCTGCTGTCTCCGGCAGCTTCGGCAGACGACACATACTACTACTACAACGCGACTCAGTTTTGGATCGTTGAACAGGTTCCGAACGCCACCCGCGTCCTTCCTTGCTTTTTCATTCATCACGTCGAACACCAGCCTCGGACACGCTGGTTTGTTCACAGTATCATCGGTGGTCGACCCGCCCTTCGTGGGATGAGGCCGATCAGTAAGGGTCGCGTAAAGGCTCGCTCTTCCGCGCGCTATAAGTCGCGCGCAGTCCCCTTAAGAAGCAGTGCGCGTCTCGGGTAAGCAGCAAGCCGCCGATGCCAAAAGACACCCCCTACAACGACACGCCCACCTATTTAAGGGTCGAGATCTCGTTCGTTAACGGAATCAACCTGACAAATCACTCCACCAACCAGGAGCGGCCATGCACCACCAACGTAACGGCCAAAGAGTCGACCATCAGCGCCCCGTCGGCAGCTTCTGGGTGGCATTACAAAGTCAGGCGAGTCAAGCCCGGTAGAGTCTTCTTTCCCTGCTGGCAAATCTTCTGGGTTGACATCACAACGTCAGGCAAGAGTCAACCCCAACACGGTCTTTCCCCCCCCGCCGAAAGCTTCAGCTCCGTTCCCCTGGCTGCCCCGATGCCATACTAGGTTCGGGCCAAGGAGTGTCTTCTGACGCGCATCTTTTGTTAGATCGGGCTCACTTACGCAAGAAAATCATAATATTATATTATCTTGACGGGGAGGGCTCCTTTGTTAGCAGCATGCATGCCCCCAGTTGAACGATTTTTGTACTCATCCGGTTCGGTGAAAGAGCTTGCTCCGGTGCCGCGAGCGCAGTTCTTGAGACGTAACCGGTTCTTCTTTATCCAGTGGTGCCAGTATCACGCGCTCGTGAATCGAACATACACGGAGAGCTGAGTCCACCCTCTGGAGCTGGAGTTAACGCTGAGTTGAAACCGCAGGTGCTACACCCGCTTTCCGGGTGTTGATTGACGCGTTTTGATGTAGCTTTTCGGGTGTGACTCGGGCACACCCTCGTTAGCTCCAGCCTCTGAGACTCGACCTCACCTTGTGTACATGAAAGACAGATCTTTCTGTCCAAACACTAAGCTGAGCTCTTCCCACCCGCGTGCGGTGTTGCGAACGTTACCATTCCGAGCACGTCTTGCAACTCCCCTTTCCCCCCGGCTCGTCCAGCGAGCAGCAGTCACAAGCAGGGCTTGCGCCCTGGGGGTTTTTTTTAGCTGATTGCTGACACGGTTATAGGGACCTTCTCAAACCAGACCCGCACCGCCGACCTGCCTGCAGACACTCAGGTTCCGCGGTGATGACGGCCCGCCTTGTGTGTCCGTGGCTTGCCAGTGCGGTGTTCAGCACGCAACCATTCCAAGCACGTTCTTGCAATCCCCCCGCCCCTGGCCCTGGCCCCCCGTATTGTCGAAGCTTCGAGTACAGACGGCAGCTTGCGTGCTGTCTTCGTTCCGCTCGAAATCGATAGGAAAGCGTTGAGGAGGTGACCCGCAGTTTCGCCGGTGAAGGGTAAGTGCCAGCGTCTTCGGACAACGTTCTTGCTCCCATCGGCCTGTCGTGGTTAAAAGCACCGCGCAGGCTCAGATCAGACACAATTATTTTATTGAAAGTATGCCAATACTTTCAATAAAATTTGTTGGTGAGAAAAAGCGAAGAATAAAAACACCTTCTTTTTTCCATCTATCTTTGTCAAGAGCTGCAACTCAACTATTCTTGAAAGTATGCCAATACTTTCCATCTATCTTTGTCAAGAGCTGCAACTCAACTATTCTCTACCCTCGTCTCCAGACGTCTCTCGGGGCAGCAGCTGGATCTGGGCGAGGATGGATCTGGCAGGTGAGCAGCGACACCTCCCCTTATTGCGAGCACGAGTGTACCAAGGAAAGCCTGCTACACGGGAGCCAATCTTCACGTGTTCGGCGGTACTGCAGAGCCACGGGCCTACGGCCAAGTGGCTACCGATTTCCCACATTAAAGCATCAAGGCGTGGCGCACCTTGGGGCTTGGCGCTTGCGCTGAACACAAGCTCGTAGAGACGGTCAGCCACAGGGCAGAGCGGACGGATGCCTTGCTTGCAAACTGGGTTGACCGTCACGCTCCTGAACCCGGAGCGGCCTGTTTCTTTTTCCTTTTGTATAAGCACCTGCTTTGTAGGAAATACTTGAGGAGACTGCCAGTTGCGAAATCATCAAGGTATAGTGCGGTACTTCTTCTTCATCAGCATGCCGATGGCTCCCGACTATCGCAACAATATTCCAAGATCTCAAAGGAGGTAAATGTGCTGTAGCCCACACGAAGCACAGGTAAATCTGGGTTTAGTGGCGGGCGTAAGCGTTCAGCAAAAGAGACCCGTGTATTGTTTTCTCCCACTTTAGCCTCCGTCGAAATGAGCACAAGACAGTCCCTCGAGTATTTTTCTTTTCTTTCACGTTCGCGGCTTTCGTGTCTGCTTCTCACCAACCAGATCCGGGAAAATAAAAAAAAGAGAGTGAGAGAGAAGAATGCAACTAATCGTCGTCCGACCCATTTTCTTTGTGCCGTCAGCCGTCTCCCGCCGCGCATGGAAGGTCATGCTGGCAGGAGCCAGCCAAGGAGGAGAGGACTTCCCGAGACGTGCCAAAAACGACTTCGACCGGAGATTCGAGTAAAAAATTGGGCCAAAATTTGGGTCCAAAATTTGGGTCCAGAATTTGGGTCCAGAATTTGGGTCCCAAATTCTGGAAGGAGAGAGCTTACGTCACAGCAAGTGGAAATACAAGCCCACTGCACAGGGGCGACGCGGCGGACGCTGTCCGGCACCTGACCGGCGGAGACGTCTCCGTCGAGCACTGGGACCCGGAGTGCCCGGACGGCGGCACCATCGGCGTCGCCGTCTTTGGTGGCGGCTGAAGTACGGTTCGAAGCTGGAGCTGCTGCAGGCAGTCGTGCGGTCGCCGGACGCGGAGAATTCAGCGCTGGACACCACCAGCTTCTCGGCAAGAGACCCCGGGCGCTGACAGCAAGTAAGAAAGTACAAGCCCGCGCTGTTAGAGCAAGTCAGTGCAAGGTACCGATTTCGTGCTAGAGATTTGTAGTAACACTGAACGCGGTTGTCTGCAAAGTAGCACCAGATGCCGGTGGGGTACCAATTCCAGCGTCCCCGGGGTTCGCAGCAACACTAAACGCCCGCCTCGAAGTGCATGGGTGTTAGGACCACCCTCAGCGAGTCTAGAGGTAACCTTTTGCTCAGTCCGGCGTTTGCGCAAACCCGAACCTTTTTGCCCCCAGTCCGGCGTTTGTGCAAACCCGAACCTTTTTGCCGGTCCGGCTTTTGTCCAACCCGAATCGTTTTGCTCAGCCTGGCGTTGGTGCAAACCCGCACCTTTTGCCCAGTCCGGCGGTTGTGCAAACCCGAACCTTTTTGTCCAGTCCGGCGTTTGTGCAAACCCGAACCTTTTTGCCGGTCCGGCTTTTGTCCAACCCGAATCGTTTTGCTCAGTCTGGCGTTGGTGCAAACCCGCACCTTTTGCCCAGTCCGGCATTTGTGCAAACCCGAACCCGTTGAACCCTGATGATGCCAAGCTCGGCGTTTGGTGGCAAGTTCGGGGACCTGGTGCTAAGTTTGGGATGATAGCAAGTTCGGGGCGCGAACCCGGGGGGGAGGGCCTCCGCGGTCCCCCCCCGGAAAACCCTGATGCTAAGTTCGGGATGATGGCAAGTCAGGGGCCCTTGTCCAGGGAGGAAGGCCCCCCTGGTGAGCCTTTGATGCTGAGTATGCTGAGTGCGGACCCGGAAAAAAGTCCACCGGCGGGAACCGAACCTCTCACCCGTAGGCCAGGAAGGTCGTCCACTGACGACTGTGCCACGCCGTTGTCCGCCACGAGAATTTTTTTCGGCGAATTGTGAATTCTCAAAAATACAAAAAAAAACGGTAGAGAAATGTCCGGGATGGGGGTACCCCATGGCCTCCCCAGAAAAGTGGGATAGCTCGCTAGTGAGCTAAATTTGAGAAACCTCTAGACTCGGAAAATTCGATTCATGCCTGAGCCTACGGCGAACATGCCGTTGTTAGTGTCACTGCGGGAATGCTGCTGCGCAGTCGTCAAGCCACCCAAGAACCATGTGGTTCGGGGGGGTGTCGTTGAACGGGAAGAAACCCCACCCTGTGACTTTGTCCAGACAGGCTTATTTCCGTAAGTCCCCTGGACGGGTATTTTCATGTTACGCAATATGAGTGATAGGTTTACCCTGGATGGTTTTGATTTCTCTCTCGTTGTTTCTGGCGCAATGTAAGTGATATAGGTTTACCCTGGATGGTTTCGAATTCTCTCTCGTTATTTTTTGCAATCATTGCACCAAGAAGTATATCCCGCAGACTTTAGGTCAGCGAACACAAGGCGCAGGCAGGCCAGTAGAATTCCTGTCCATCGCAGGGCTCCTTGACGGAGCGAAGTGGTGAGGCGTGGGTGGGGGAGAAGTTGTTTCTGGAATCATGAGCGACCCAGCGCCGAAGAGGCGGCGGGCGGACAACGCGAAAGCAGTCCCGGCCGGAGATTTGGACAAGGAGGCGGCGAAGCGGAAAAAGGGGTCGAAAGCCGACTACGAGGGGGTCCTGCACGACCTGTGGAAGCTCGACGAGCACGCGGTGTTCCACTACCCGGTAACTGGCGTGGAAGGGTACAACGAGGCGATCAAGGACCCCATCGACCTGACGGCGATGAAGAAAAAGGTCGAAAACGAACAGTACCCCAGCGACGAAGCGTTCGAAAGCGACTTCGTCCTCATGTTCAGCAACTGCATGTCGTTCAACCCGGAGGGGTCCTTCTGGTATGCAGCTCAACAGCGAAAGCGATCACTTCCTGAGCACTGGCAACGTGTTTCGACCTGAACGTCTTTCAGTCCCCTTTTCTGTTAGTAATACAGTCTTGCGGGTTGCCCTTTATGTATTGTGCAGGTTAAAAGGAAATGACAAATAGACAACACGGACACATGCACAAGCACACGGGCATTAGCTCTCCGGCCCATTTTCCAAATTAGGACCGCTAACGGCTTGTTGCGTTTTCACTGTTTTTCAGCGGTTTCTGCACTTAGGGGGCTCACCTGCCAGTGTTGTACGGGGGGAAGAACATACAGGTAAAAAAGAGGGCCGTCAGAGACGGAACGAAGGGATTCGAAGGGGGAGTACAAAAAGGGGGCAAACGGTGGGCCTGCGTTTGTCAGTTTTTGCTTACCCCTCCAACCTCGCTTTTGGCGAGTGGATAATATGAGGAGTTCGCTCAGAAACGTAAGGATTCCAACTTGACGCGCCGAAGGCGCTCAAGCAAGCTTGCTAGGTGTGTGTGTGTGTGTTGTAGACCTGTTTTCACGTGGTGCTTCCCTGTGCGAGACTCCTTCAGTTTTAAGTAACCGCCGATGCTCCCGCAGGTTGCGAGTGGGGGTCCGTGTTCAACTGGGGGTGGTGTCTTGTACAGCACCTCGCGATCCCTTCGTTGTCTGCTTCGCACTCGCCGCAGCGCCCCAGTCTGTGGATCGAGCAGTATAGCATCCGCGGCCTTAGGCCGTCTCCTTCATGGTGGTGTTGTTTATACCGGCAACACGTCACCGCTGGCAAGCG
The DNA here is from genome assembly GCA_030068145.1 of Diplonema papillatum. Lineage (NCBI taxonomy): Eukaryota > Euglenozoa > Diplonemea > Diplonemida > Diplonemidae > Diplonema > Diplonema papillatum. The sequence goes on from JAPJBO010000591.1 coordinate 43,266, forward strand.
CTTTTTCGCACATTCCTTACATCGGGGCTTTCTGTGTAGCGTGCAAATCTCGCCGGGGCGTGATGTGTTCACCGCGTCTTCTGGGGCCTTCTTCGGCTGCGACCCTCCGCACGCTCCTGCACCTGAAACCTTGTTTATCATCTCCGCCCTCGCCTTCCAGTCGGCCTTTCCTTGTGCCCATCCTGCGGGGTAGGCTTCCTCCGGGATATAGGTTGCCGCCCATTCCAGGTGTTGGGGGTACAACGCGGTCTCCGTCCGTGTCGGCTTCAGCGTTCTTACGTGCTCCCGGATGCCGAGGATGACCGCGTCTCCGTGAGTTGCGCGCGCCGCGAAGCACCCCTCACGACTGTTCCCCCGACGGAGGTCAAGATCGTCGTCGCACATTCGTGGCCATAGAACCACGGCCGTCCTGTCGCTGCCTAGCTCGACCCCTCATCGCCTTTCCGAGTCCGGAGGCCCGAAATGCTGCGAGATCTGCCTCCTGCTGCTCTCGCGTTGGGCGCTGTTGTTGCACGAGGTCCATCGCCGCGTTGCTGAGTGCATCTGCGTCCACATTCTCCTCGCGCTTGACGTGCTCCGCCCGTAGCGTGAGTCGCTGCCGCAGGGCTACCATCTTTTCTATTGCACGGGTCAATAGCGGCTTCAGGTCTTCCGAACACGCCATTTTTCGGTTGGTCTGCCCAATTACCAGAGCCGAGTCGCCGCGGATGGTGCACTGCTTTCCTTCCGTTCCTTCTGCCTCTTCCAAAAGCTGTAGCCCTGCCAACATTCCTTCGTACTCGGCAATGTTGTTGCTGCGCACATTTGGCAGCGGGAGCACAATCTGCGAGACCTTTACGCCTTCTTTGTATAGGACTGCTCCTGCACCCGCCACAGCAAAAGCCGTACCGTCTCCCCCGATCTCACCCGGACACGCCGTCAGAGATCCGTCTCGTCGCCGCAGGAACACCGATGGGCTTTCTCGACTTCCCGCAAGAAACCGGTATATGTCGCCTTTGTCACCGCTGTTCCACGCCTTCTGCATCTGGTCTTTCCACCGCCGCGTTCGCTGCTGCTTCAATGCGGAGACCGCTTCGCGCTGCGAACCTTCCAGCACCTCTACCATTTCCAATAACCGCTCCAGCTCGTCGCGTCCGCCTTCGTCGTGGCTTGTAGGACCATTCTGCGGCAGGTACCCCCTGGATACCTTCTTTTGAAGTGCGCCTCTTGCATTTCTCTCGGCCAAAGTCATCGCCCCGGGCTGCTCTCTTTCTAGCCTTTGACTCGCCTCGGCTACCACTGTTCGCAGCATTCCTAGTACCTTGTCCCGCTGCCTGGTGGTCCTATCAACAGCACCCCGCGCCGAGACCGCCTGTCGTGCAGAGACATGTGCGTCCCGAACGGAATATCCTTCGGCCCTGCCTTTGCAGCCGTCTGCGTCTTTCTGAGAAAGGCCCTTCTTGTGGAGCTCGAGCAGGTACATCTCCGCCACTTCTGATGCATTGCGCAGAGCTGCTTCTGCCCCATCTACCGAACGTTTCCGGCGTAGTGCCGCCTCGAGTGCGTCCTGCTCCTCCTTCTTCGTCGACAGCGGCACCTTCTTCGGAAAGGGAGCCGGTATCCAATGCGTCCGCTTCGGGTGTGAGGCTGCCCGCATGTCTAGGGTCACGAAAAGTGGACAGTGAGTCGGTATGTCGTACTCGTGCGGGTTCGCTGTCCGGGTGTCGACGAGTGCTTGCGACGCGTTTGCGTTTAGGAAACACATATCGATCCTTGTGCCTACCGCTCCTGCCCAGCAGGTGGGTGGTGCGTCTCGCGACGTTTGATGTGCCGCGGCTGCTGCCGCGTCTGTCCACCCGCTCCGGCAGGCAGCCATTAGGGACACGCTCTCCTCTACTGGTGTGTTGAAATCTCCCAAGATGGCTACTGGTACCTGCCCGAGCCCTGCCGCCATGTCAAATACGTCCGATATAAACTTGTACTTTATTGGTGGCTTGCCGTGGCTACCCTTGAAGGAAAGCGGCTCCGGGTTCTGCCCGGAAACACCTTGGGTGGAAAGAAGCGGGAGGGAGTTTGATCGCATCAGAGAGTAAGAAAGAACGCAAGGGAGAGAGGGCGAAAACCATCTGTAGGGTGGCGGGCTTGCCTCGTTCATCTTCGACGATGGGAGACGTCGACGCACTGCTTGACCGGGCATCATGCTTGGCTGAGAAAGGCGTCGACGAGAAGGTGAGACAGCAGCTGGTGAGAATGATGAACCTCGTTCTCACCCTGATGGAAGCCGCGCACTCCGGGGCGCCGCCCGCAGCCGAAGCAAGGAAACCCGGCCCGACGGTCACAAACGCACAGCCCCCGCCGCCGGACCGGACCCGGCCGGCGGTCGCAAGCGCACAGCCTCCGCCGCCGGACCGGACCCGGCCGGCGGTCGCATGCGCACCCCCGCTGCCGGACCGGACCCGGCCGGAGAAGACTCGGTCCTCTGCGTCTGCAGAGCAACCGGACCCACCGGCGAACAACACCTGGGCGCAGAAAGTGCGCGATGCAGCGGCGGGGCAACCGAACACGCCCAAAGGGAGCACGTGGGCCGAAAAGACCCGTCGCACTCGACCGAAGGCCGTCATGGTACTCGATGGCTGGGGAGTGCCAAAGGTCGAGTCAGGTGTCGAGATGGGGAACAAGAAGGGCGGCGTTCTTGTTGCCGCGAACACCGAGGATGCGGAGTACGCATGGGGGGCTGCCCTGGACCTCATCGGGGTCTGTCCGGGCGCCAAGGTAGCCGTCGTGTGCACCGTACCGTGGGCGGAGTCGGCGAGGCACCTGGTGGTGCTTTCTAACGGGAACCACCAGGACGTGTGGGCAAAGTACTGCAACGTCACCCCGCCGACGGTATCGTGCAAGACGGTCGCCCCCGGGCAGCCGACGACTCAGGTGTGCCTATTCCAGGTACGTGCCGCCTATGTCCACGCCACTACGTGGGAGACGGCGATGAAGGCTGGCCAGTCGGTCAGGATCATGGCGAAGAAGGCGGCGGAAGCCGAAGGTCTGCGCATGGACTGGTCGTCGGTGTTTACGAAGGTGCACCGACGACAGGGCGTGTGTGAGGTGAGCGTCCGCGTCCCAGTCGAAGACGTGCCGAAGCTGCTTCGGAGCTCCGGGAAGGCCGGCACTTTCTGGAAGGCCATGTCGTTTGTCAACGGAACGGACACGCTGCCGGCGGTGTGGGTGAGCGACTGCGCCCTCGAGGAAGCGCGCCAGATAGCTGCCAGGACACCGAACACATTCGGTGTGATCGGCGGCGCGAAAACCGGCGTCTTCGGCATACGAACGACCCCGGAGCACGTCGCCGCCACGGAATCGGCGGTCGGGAAGAAGCTGTCGAAGCGCCAGCGTCGGGGTGACAAGTACATCGTCACCACGGCGTGTCCGGCGGAGCACCCGTCCGACCTCCTCGCCGCCTGCGCAGCAGCCGAATGGAAAGTGGAGCCAGTCGGTTCGTTCAAACGGCGAGGGGATACTGTGTGCGTGGTCATTGCCGACCAGGGACCTCCGGCACCAGTGCTCTACCGCCTTGATCGGGCGTCAATCTCGATCAGGAAATACGACCGTTCCATCGATGCGAGGCAACGGAAGGGGTTCACCACGCAGTGCCAGCGGGTGAAAATTAATCTCCCTCGTGAGTTCCTCGCGAGCCTCCAAGAACGCCCAGAACCCGTTCCGGGACAGAAGCGGAGCCGCGCCAGCGATGAGACGACGACCCAAGACAAGGTGGCGCGGCTCGACACCGCTGACAATATGGCTACCGACTGCCGGCACGCCAACTGGCAGGAGTCATACGAAAACGATAAGGCGTTCCTATGCGAAGTCTGCTGCAAGCGTATGCAAGTAGGACAGGCGAGGCGTCAATGTGCACACGGCCCCTGTGAGGCGGTGGTTTGCCATGCGTGCTGGGCTAAACTGCAAGACGCCCCCCCAACACCGCCCTCGCCTGCGCAGGCGCCCGCCGTCGACCCCGCGGACTCAAAATGGTGAACCCTCAATTATACCACGCGTCATACGCGTCACACAATCTTACCCACACTACATCTTCTGGGTCCGGCCCTCGCCTACCACCCTTGCGTGTAGTTACGATCAACGTAACCTCGTTGTTGAAGAACGTGCTCCTCCTTTGCGGCATTGTGGCGGACATCATCTGCTTGCAGGAGACGAAGCTGACGAGCACCGGGCAGAAGAAAATCCGGATGGCCCTGAAGGAGTGTGCTGCTCTCGACGTCTGGCAGCCTTTCTTTGGTTCCTGTTGCGAAGGGCGTAAATGTGGCAACGACGTTCCATCCCAGATAACCGGGGGGAGCGCCGGTGTAGCAATCCTTGTGAGGAAAGGCCTGCCGGCATGCGTGGTTAGCCCGTTCGATGTCGTTGAAGAGCGGGCCTACGAGGCAGCTCGCTTCCTCCACGTACGTGTCGCGACCGGAAGCGGCAAGGGTGCGCTCCATGTGGTTTCGTTGTACGGACATTGCGGCCACTCGGCTCGGATTGAACGTGAGAAGCTGGTCGAGGGGGTTCTCTGGGGCATGCGCCGGCGCCTGGGCGCGGTACCGATTGTAGTTGCAGGTGACCTGAACACAGACCCTCTGAACTCTCCTGCCCTACGCTTCGCACTGCGAAACGGGTGGACTGACTGTGCCGAGCTTCACGCGAAGTCCCTGAACAGGCCTCCGGAGCACACCTGCTACCACGGGGAGCCGTCACGCATTGACCTTGTGCTTACCAACGAAATCGCCTCTTCCGCTCTTGGAAACGTAGAAACCTTCGAGGCCGGGTTCCCGACGCATAAGGCGATTCGAGCTGTCTTCCACCTCACCGCTTTCCAGCAACTTAACGCGGTGTTCCGCTTCCCCCGCGCCATCCCTGGGTCCGGTCTGACTGACCGAACCGACACCGCAGCCCTCAAAGCTGTAGTCGCGAAATACCGACTCGCCGACCCGTGCCCCCGCGGACTAGAAGGCAGCCAGAGGGTGGATTTTCTCTGGCTGCGTATCTCGCGGGCGGCGGAGGATTATCTGCTCCAGAAGTCCAAGATTGAGGGTAACCTGGCGGCCTACCGCGGGCGAGGAGAGCGGCGGAGGCTGAGCACCCAGCGCGTGTCCGCGAGGCCGTCCCCGGAAGGTGCGGGGGCCGACACCGCACCTCTGAAGAGAGCCAGGTGTCTTCTCGGGCGCATGCGGGAGTACTCGGCCGCACGAGCCAAATGGGAAGATATGTCCAGCGCCCCGTGCCCGTTGTCGCTCCTGCTCAAAGGGCAGTGGGACAAAATACGGTCGTTTCAAAGCTTCATCCTCCAGCGTACGGACGGGAAATGTGCTTTGCCACTGGTACCGCCATCGGCGAAGGCCGCGCGGGGCCTATCACACACTATCTCGGACGTGTGCCAGAGCCTGGCCCAGACTACGTTAAATTCGAGGTACCTGGAAATCGCAAGGTGTCAGCGCGAGCTCCGTAACCCTCTGGGTAAAGAGTCGTTTGCTTGGGTGAAGAAGGAGGCGCCGCCGACATTCTATTTTACGAACGGTCGCGACGGGCGACTCACGGCGAACTTGGTGGAAGTTGATGCGACGGTAAGGAGGAAGTGGGACCCCGTGCTACGCATGTATGCCGGGAAGAAGGAACCCGAGTTCGCCCCCTTCCTGCGAGAATATGGTGACTTTATTGCGCAACACCCGTGCCAACTGGGCCCGATCACGGCCGACCGCCTACGGTCGGTAGCGAGGAAGAAAGGTGTGCAATCGTCATGCGGCGTGGACGGCTGGCGCATGCGAGAAGTTGCGGCCCTGCCGGACACAATCCTAGAAGGGTTTGCTGCAGTACTGAACGAAGTCGAGGAGACGGGCCTATGGCCCGACGGGGTTCTTGACGCGCTAGTCACCCTGATTCCCAAGGGAGAGGGAGATGACCCCCTGAAGCTGCGGCCCATCACCGTCTCCAGCGTCGTTTATCGTCTTTGGGCTAGTGTGCGTCTGCAGGAGGTTCTTGTCTGGCAAGAGCAGTGGATACACGAGTCCCAACATGGCTTCCGGAAAGGCCACTCCTGCGACGACGTCATCATGGACATCGCGCTGTCGATAGAGGAATCCCTTATTAACGGAACGCCGCTACATGGGATCGCGCTCGACTTTGCGAAATGTTTTGACCGCGTTCCGCAAGGTTTGGTACTCGACCTAGTTGAGGCTCTGGGGCTGCATGAGCGTGTGCTGGCGCCTCTGCGCCACGTCTATAAGTACCTCAGACGTCGTTTCAAGTACCCTCTGGGAGTGGGCGATGAATTCAAGGTCACGAACGGCATCCTCCAAGGCTGCCCTATCTCCGTGGTCCTGATCAACGCCCTTCTGTCCGTGCTCTCGAAAGCCCTGGTCAGCCGGGCACGAGTGAGTCCGAAGTCCTTTGCTGATGACTTGTACCTTCTCTCGCGACTCGCGAAGCTGCTCCAGGAAGGAATAGATGTCACCGCGATATTTGGGAATCTGACCGGCCTCGCTCTCAACGAAGGCAAGTGTGCCGCCTTCTCGACGTCGAAAAAAGGCCCCCGTCTCGAGGTTGGAGGCAAGGCGATGAAATCGGTGAAGACCGTTAAGGTTCTGGGCGTTCCCCTGGGCACAGAAGGGCCTGTGGACAACGGTAGGTCTGACGCGACCGTGGAAGCCGCAGCCAGGCTAGAAGCGTCGCCACTGAAGCCGCGCACCAAGTTCCGCGTCATGCAGACGATCGCGGCATCCGCCCACTACGGCGCGGCCTACTGCGCCAACTCGGCCGGGGGCTTCGCGAACAACTCCGTTCTTCGCACGGCTCTCTCCGCCTGCTTGATTCCTCGCTCAAATCGGGCGAAGAGCCCCCTCGCGACACTTACCCTCGTTGCGAAGGCGCACTTGTGCGATCCGGCATGCGCCTCCGGGTACAGCTCACTCCGCACCGCCGCGAAGCAATACCAGAAGGAGAGATTTCGGCTGCGAATGGATGCCCTCCTTGTATCCGGGGCTGACGCCTCCTTAAAGGGCCCCGTCGGGCTGATATCCAATCTCCTTCGGGAGATACGTTTCCTGCCGGCGAAGCGGCACAGTTTCGAGCTGCTATCGTTCGAAGGTGCGACCGTGCCCTTCTCCGGGAAGGAGGCACTGCACTTCGTCCGTGAGGGCCTGCGTCTTCGAGCGTGGCGCTACCTGACGACACAAAGGCAAGGCTACTCGGGTATCGAGAGGGGGGTGGATGTGCGCCTGCTGAACAGACTGTGGCAGAACCGCGCGACGGGGGACAGGCTCAGCTTTGCAATCCGCAAATGCATCGCAGGAGCGGTGTACTCTCGCGAGTGGTGCAACAGAAGATGGGGAACGGGTGACGGCGTATGCGAGTTCTGCGACGGTGGGACTCCGGGGACCCTGCTACACTATTTCTGGGAATGCCCGGGACCAGGGGGCAGGTGGGTCAATCTACACTGCCGACTCGACGTCGCAGGAGTGGCGGCACAGAATATGCCCCTATGCCTGAGCACACGGGGGATTCCCCCCATCGGAACCCCGCCGGTACTCGTGGAGAGGGTCCAGAAGCTGATCGGGACCATCTCCATCGAGATGGCGCAAGCGCAGCACAATATCGCGACGACGCGCCCCTGGGAGCTTGCCTCCGCCGCGGCAGGGAGATATGACGTTGAGCTGGCAAGGGACAGCCGTGAGCTCCTCACGAAGCAGATTGGGACGCGCTTCGCGGCGTCGCTAGTCTACTGGCTAAGGAATCTACGTTGGGTCAACACCCCCCCTCTCCCTACGACCGGCGTGGAACTCGCTTTGGATTTTGAGGCCTACACGCGATCCAAGCTGCCTGGGGAAACGTTTGCCGAAAAAGGGTTGCAGATAGGATATCTAGCACGAGCCATCAACGACCTAAGCTTTGCTGACACGGGGGCCTCAGCCTTCCCCGGGAAGTGGCGACAGGGTGTATGCTCTTTACGCTGCCTGGGTGCGCCGGCAATGCCGGGATTCACACACCGTCCACGTTTTGCAGCTGGACGGAGGACAGAGCTGATGTTAAACGGCATAGAAGCAGTATGCTCCAAAGACAGCTGGAACGACGCCAAACCCGTGTACCCTCAGGACGTAGCTTTCGCTCATTGGAAGCTGAAGTTTCCCATCAAGGTGTTTGCCGCCGCCGTAGGCCGCGCAGTCGCGAGGAAGAAGAGGGCCCGCAGCGCTACAAGGCGGCGATCCCCCGCGAGACGAGCTCACCCGCCGGCCAGAGCGCCCGCTGCAGCACCAACTCCGGTGCTACCACTCACTGTAGCAGAGCCGCGACCTGCAGCGCGCCTCCGGAGCGACTTACGCCCGCCGTAGCAGTGCGAAGAGAAGTGAGGAGACCGGAAACTCCCCGGAGAGATGGTCCCTGCACTCTAACTCGTCTCTCTCTCTCTCTCTCTCTCTCTCTCTCTCTCTCTCTCTCTCTCTCTCTCTCTCTCTCTCTCTCTAAACTTTTCCCGTTCCCTGACAACCTCTGCTTCTCTCCCTACTTGCGCATAAATCGAGATTACGTGCAAAACGCAACGAGCATTGCCTGTCGCTACGACGGCGTGAGCCACCCGTGTGCTTTTCGCCAGTCTAGTCTCCAGTTCAGTCTTCGGGCGTGCGTTTGCGGCGACCACGCTGTTGTTTATCACCACTGCGGAGCCGCCTGGTGCCCTCTGTCCTCTTCCGTTTGCCCCAACCACTGTCGGGACGTCTTCTCCCCAGCAGCACTTCTTGCCGTACGCTCCGAGAAACATCTCACACGTCCTCTTCCCCTCTGGGCCCACTCGGGTTTCCTGACAGGCCACAATGTCCGCGGGCAGCGTCGCGACAGTTCGATACTTTGTGCTCATGGAGCCAAGATTAACTGTTGCTAACACAATTGCGTCCTTAGGTGCGTGCTCCACGTCGGTGGGGTGCAACACGGCAGCAGACGTTAGCTCTCGTACGCTTACTCGGGACGTCTCGGGGGGCAAGGAAGCCAGTAACCGATACCCTGTGTGGGGAAGCATGAGCGCGTCATAGTGCTGCGGGCGGTAGGTTAGCACGATTACCCGCGACGGGTTCTCAGCTCTCCCCGCTCGCCTTAGATGCTGCAGGTCCCCCGTTGAGAGCACCCATATGCTCGCCTTTAGAACTACTGCGGCGGCCTGCAGCGTGATCTGGTCCCCGTATGTACCATCCTGTGCGACTGCAAAGAGGTATTCGGAGAATGGTTGGGTCTCGAATGCGGTTGGTGTTGAATTGCGAAGTTGCCACGTCACTTTCTGTCGCATGGAAGCCGCCGTGATGCTCAGCTTGCTCCCTCTTACCAGAGCTGCGAATTGGCAATTCCCGTCCTTCTCCACCGACACGCGCTTTGCGGCCAGCGCCTCGGCCACACTATCAATATATTTGTCGTCGCTCTCCGCTCGCGTTAGCTGATGACGTTGAGCGGCCTTGGACCCGGCCGACTGGGGTTTTGGATTGTCGCCGCGTCGGGCTGGCGTGGTTTGGTTGTCGGCTGGTGATGTTGGGAGTTGTCCAAGGCCAAGGGTGCCTTCCGGCGATGGGGCTTGTTGTGTCGCCCTTGTCGCACTTGGTTTGTTTGCCAGGTGTAGATCGGCGCCCCGGTCAGTGTCGGTCGTCGGTTGTTTGGATCTGATGATGATACTGATGCTGATGATGATGATTTTGTTGCCGACGGTTCTCGTTTACACACTTCTCCGACACCCTGTCCAGGACGCCCGGGGCCCTACTTCTCAATTGGACTGCATGTCCACAAGGGACTGCTGCTTCCCGCTTCCCTTGGCACCCTTGGCTTTCCCGGCCTTCTTTGTAACCTCGCTCATCTGCCGGAGCAGCTCGGCCTCTTGCTCTTCCGCTTCCTTCTTCGCTGCTTGTTTCTTCCCCTTCTTGCTCGTTTGCGACGATGTCTGGCTTGAAAGAGGCTGACGTGGAGGTTCGTCGTCAGGAGGTGAAACGGGTGCGGGCGCGGGATTGCCGATTGCTGGCGCTGGAGGCGCTTCACTCGGGATCCTGCGCATCGATTCGATTCGCGCGTTCGTTTCGTCTTCGAACGCGAGTAAGCGGCGTTCGACGTCCCCCATCCAGAGCAGCTGCTGTTTGTACGTTTCGTCGTACCGCTCCTTCGCTATCTGGGTCTGGGCTTCCGCCCACTTCAGAAACCGCTGCTCGTACGAGTGCTCCCATGTCGCTCGCGCCACGGCCCGTTCCTTCTCCCACGCTTGGCGTTGCTGCTTCTGCTGTTGGGCCCAAGCTTCCCAGGCAACTGCGGTCTCCGCGCCGGTGGGTACTGCATCCTGCTGCATCTCGACGTCCGACTCGGCTTTGGCAGTCGGTTGCAACTCGTCAAGCTGCTGTTGGAGCCTCGCCACTTGCCTCTTCCTTGCCTCGGTGTGCGCTTTCACCGCCGTGCGCCACTCTCTCTCGCCCTCCTTCTTTCCGAACTCCGAGACAAACTCGGCCTTCGTGTACCTCGGCCCCCGAGGGATGTTGTTGTCAGGGAGGCGTAGCGGGTGTTCCGGCGCTGCGAGGCGCTCGATGTGGCCTTTGAGCCGCTGGACCTTCTCCCGCCTCAGCTCCTCTTGGCGCTGTTTTTCCCGCTCTTCCAGGTCGACCACGTCGGCCTCCTCGTCTCCCACCCGCACCCTCGTCACCGGCGGCGGGGTGGCGGCTTCGATGATAGCGACACCGCGCCTCATCCTCACGCGCGCCCCCGCCCATCCGAGCTGTTCAATGACAGCCTCGTACGCCCCTGCCCTGCCTCTGAGTCCTCCCAAATGTAGAGAGAACTGCCTGACGACAGGCAAGTGCACCACACGTACCACTGGCATGGGCTGTTGGTCATCCGAAGCTCTGGCACCGGGGAACCGCGGAGGTCGCCCGTGCTCATCTTTTCGTTAGTGATTTTGTGTGTAGTGTGGATTTTTCCCCCTGTGTGTGTGTGTGTTGTAGACCTGTTTTCACGTGGCCTCCCTGAGCGAGGGGCGTCCACGCCTCCTTCAGTTTCAAGTAACCGCCGATGCTCCCGCAGGTTGCGAGTAGGGGTCCGTTTTCAACTGGGGGTGGTGCCTCGAACAGCACCTCGCGATTCCTTCTTTGTCAGCTTCACACTCGCCGCAGCGCTCCAGTCTGTGGGCTGTGCAGAATTGCACCCGCGGCCTTAGGCCATCTCCATCATGATGGTGCTGTTTATACCGGCAACAGGTCTCCGCTGGCAGGCGCTTCTTCGCACATCCCTTGCATCGGGGCTTCCTATGTAGTGCGCATATTTCGCCTGGGCGAGCCGTGTTCACCGCGTCCTTCGGGGCCTTCTTCGGTCGCGCCCCTCTGCACGCTCCTGCACCCGGGACCTTGTCTACCATCTCGGCTCTTGCCTTCCAGTCGGTCTTCCCTTGCGCCCATCGTGCGGGGTATGCTTTCTCTGGGACATAGGTTGCTGCCCATTCTAGATGTTGAGGGAACAATGTGGTCTCAGTCCGCGCCGGCCTTAGCGTCCGTACGTGTTCTCGGATGCCGAGGATGACCGTGTCAGTCGCCTCCGAGAGTTGCGCACGCCGCGAAGCCCCCCTGACAATTGTTCCCCCGACGGAGGTCAGGATTGTGGTCGCACATTCGTGGCCGTAAAACCACGGCCGTCCTGTTACCTTCTTGTAGGCATTACCTAACTCTTTCAGACTCATCGCTTTTCCGAGTCCGGAGGCCCGAAAGACTGCGAGATTTGCCTCCTGCTGCGTTCGCGTCGGGCGCTGTCTCTGCACAATGTCCATCGCTGCGTTGCTCAACGCATCGGCGTCCACGTTCTCCTCGCGCTTCACGTGCTCTACTCGCAGCGTGAGCCGCTGCCGCAGGGCTACCATTTTCGCGATCGCTCGCGTTAAAAATGGTTTCAGGTCTTCCGAACAGGCTATCTCTCGATTGGTTTGCCCAATAATTAGGGCCGAGTCACCGCGGACGGTGCATTGTTCTCCTTCCGTCCCTTCTGCCTCTTCCAAAAGTTGCAGCCCCGCTATCATTCCCTCATACTCGGCTACGTTGTTGCTGCGCACACTTGGCAGGGGGAGCACTATTTGCGAGTCCTTTACTCCCCCTCTGTAAAGGACCGCTCCTGCGCCCGCCACGGCGAATGCAGTTCCATTTGCCCTAGCTCCTCCGTCGAAGTACACTTCTATGCCCCTTGTCGCACCTTCTGGCAGCACCTGCCGCGCTGTGGTGGTCTTGTGCGCTGGGGGCAGCGGCACCGCCGAGTAATACCTGTTCTTGAGCTTCGGGAGCCGACAACCGGTGCGCAGCTCGAAGTCTACTGCGAGCTCCATGAAACTCACCCCTAACTCATGCCCAGGCGGCGCCCACTTCAGGCCTCGCAGCCAGTCAGTGAACGCCATCCACATCTCCGGACCGTACTTCCACTTGGCGGACACCGCTGTGGGCGCGATGTCGGGCACCACCAACTCGTGTGGTTCTGTGGGTCTCCATTGTCGTGGATATTCCAGCGTCCGATGGTGTCGTGTGGACCTGTCCAGCATCTCATCCGCCCCTTGGCGTGCCGTTAGGACCGCCACGAAGAAGAGGTGTAGCGACTCCATCAGTTGGAGTAGCTCTTTCCGTTCCCTGGGCAGAAGGTCCGTGTTTGCTGGAGCTACTCCGCACAATCGCAAGCACGGCGGCCAACTTAGCTGTGCAGCATTCAGATCCCCGTTCTTTGCGCGTATCTGCTCCCAGGCCGGGCACTTCCAGAATAGGTGTTCGACCGTCTCGCGCTCCTGCGTGTCGCAATACGGGCACCCTCTCTCGCTCAGCCCCGTCCGCCCGGTGACCGGCGTGGCTCCTGCGATCACGGACCTCAGCAACCCGGCTTGGTAGGCAGTGAGAGATGAATCCTGCTTCTCTAATAGCCTCCTGGTTGCCGCAAAATCCACCCCGCTTTCAACTCCTCCAAAGTCATTTCCTCTCCTCGCCGCAAGGCGAACCATCTCGCGCAGGCGTAATGCATGTCTTAGGTCGTGCTGTAGGAGGCGTGTGCTTCCTTCCTGCGCCGCGTCGTGAACAACACCCTCCCCAACTTCATTTATATACGCAATGCTCGTTGGTGTCACCCATCGCCATCGAATGCCGTCCAGCGCCTCTTTCATGAAGGCAAAGGGCCCATGCAGCTTTGCGAGCTCTTCTTTGTGTACCCATGCTGTGTGTGTGTGTGTGTGTGTGTGTGTGTGTGTGTGTGTGTGTGTGTGTGTGTGTGTGTGTGTGTGTGTGTGTGTGGTGTGTGTGTGTGTGTGTGTGTGTGTGTGTGTGTGTGTGTGTGTGTGTGTGTGTGTGTGTGTGTGTGTGTGTGTGTGTGTGTGTGTGTGTGTGTGTGTGTGTGAAAACGGATCAATCGGCCGAAACGCAAGGCAATGCGTTCCAAAAATGTAAGTTTGAGCAATGAGCGAACCAGTACCGAACTGAAGATCACATGTCACCGATTCAGTTTCCATGTCTTTGCTCCACGTGGAGAACTTCGACACGAGCCATGAAAGAGTTCCAAATCACATCATGTCTGTCATCAACGTCTCCTGCGTGAGCATGTGTACGATGGTAGCAAACAGGCATGAAAGAGTCCCCAACTACAGCAAGGCTGCCGTAACCATCAGGCAATCAGGCACGAAAGAGTCAAACACATGACCAACCACAGGTTCGCGGAAGCGGTTCGGCTTCACAAAGCGCTCGTTGCGAAGGTGTTCCCCAAGTACGGCATGGTTGCCGACATCTATGTGCCCTACGAGCGAGTATGCACTTTTTTCTCATGTATAAGCACCTGCTTTGTAGGAAATACTTGAGGAGGCTGCCAGCTGCAAAATATCAAAGGAGGTAAATGTGCTGTAGCCCACACGAAACACAGGTGAATCTGGGCTCAGTGGCGGGCGTATGCGTTCAACAAAAAAGATCCACTTTGACTCTTTGTAGTTGTATTGGTTCAAAAGAAAAGAAAACAAAAGAGCGTTTTACCACCTTGCGCGGTGTCACGGGATGTTTGGCAGGCGCTGCTAAACAGTGCATGCTAATCCATGTGGTTCATGTACTTAAAATAACTCAATGCTAAACAACCTGCATATTGTGTCCACCGAGGACTACCAGTCGCCCTGCGTCACGAACCGGAAGCACTACTTCTCGTTCATTCCGCCGCACTTCGTCCCCGCCAGTGTCGTCGAACAGCGCCTCGCGGCGACGGGAGCCGTCCCGCTTGCTGCCCAACGAGACACAGCCCGTACCAGCCGGGCCCTGCTCGTCTCTCAAGCAGCACCTGTTCGCCTGTCGTGCAATCGTAAAGCGACGGCCGCCAGCTAGTGCGCAGCCAATGCACACCCCTATTAAGAAAGAGGGACAGTCGAGGATTGGATGAACCACCTGCACGTTGTGTCCACCGACTACCAGCCGTCGTGCGTCACGAACCGGAAGCACTACTTCTCGTCCACTCCGCCGCACTTCGTCCCCGCCAGAGTTGTCGAACAGCGCCTCGCGGCGACAGGCGCCGTCCACTTGCTGCTAAACGAGACACAGCCCCGCGGGGCCGAGGCTCTGCGGGGCGGGGATGGATCTACTGGGAAACCATGCAGAAAGGGTCCCACATAGGGTAATATTTTTGTGAGAATTCTTCACAAAATTCGAGAATTATACCACCAATGAACCAAGATTTGCGCTCTCATTGCAACCCGTCTGTGGGGTAAGAGCTTTGACAGTCTTCTGGCCCACAGAATGCTTAGACAATCCTTCCCCCAGCCATTTTCACCAGGAAAGGTTCATCTTCATTCATGGGGTGAATCAAACCCAAACCCCCACCACACGGAACAGACACCCATCTCGGACGGGTGGTTCTGCCTCGGTACTCTGCTACTACTAGAGCACGAGGGGTCGCGCGCCGAAGGACATCAAGCGGATCGCCGTCGCACCCAGGGGCCTTCGAGTCGCTGACAGCGGCGACTCCCCTCCACGCCAGCGGTGACAAAAACACTGACAAAATATACACCACGGGTACCCAGTGTGCCCAGAGTGCCCTAACTGTGGCGAGCAACGAACAGTGCAACTACTTATCTTCAAAAAAAATTCTTTTCACTACCGAGAGCGACGACGTCACGCACTTCGAAAAGCGCAACGTTCGTTTCTACCCGCAAACCTCTCTGAGCTACTCTACACTCTTCTCTACGTAGAGCCATGGTGCGAACAATGGACCGGTACGGTTTACAGGGCAACTCCTGCTCAACTTGTAAGACGTGGGGAGCCCAAGAGCACTCACCTATCCTGGCGAGAACTTGGTGTCGGTCACAAAGTTTCGAACCTGACTCGTCTAAGCGAGCAAATAAAGTGTACACGAAAGAAGCCATGCATGCCCCCCCCCCAAACCCACCCAGTACGTATTAGCTTTGGTGAATTTCCCTTATATCCCACCACTTCAAATTTTGTTCCCTTATATCCCAATGGGACAACAAATTTTGTTCCCATATATCCCAATGGGATTGCCTTGGGCAAGGCAATCCCATTGGGATATAAGGGAACAAGATTTGTGGTCATGACGATTTTTGGGGGACCCCTTTAAAAAATTTTCCCGGGGGTAAAAGTGACTCCTTTCGGGGACGTTTGGTGCCATCGAAACAAAAAAATTCCAAATCTGAGGCTGCGTTTACCTCCAAAATGAGGTTTCAATTTCTCAAATTTCACTGCCACTTCGGCCCTTGTGGTCATGCGGCCAGAGGAAGAGGAAGCAACCGTCGTAACAAGATTGGCAGCAGGACCAGCACCAGCAATTTCAATTCTGGAAGCAGTCAGCACATGTTTAGCACTGCCCTACTTCGCATCCGGTTGCGCTGCAGCTTCTTGCATGTTTGCGTGTTTTACGGTACGGATAAATTGGCCGATTTTTCCCATCTGCATGAGCCCCGCGTGCTCCCGTATCCTTTTTTAGACTCTGCTCAACGACGCCTTTTCTTTTCGGGAGGGCAAAGAGGGAAGGGAGGGGTAATATTGCATCGTCCTGCGTAAGTCATCTGCACCATGATCGACGGAATTCGCTCTCTAAGTACGGAGTCAAGTCTCGTCTGTATACGCGATGCGGTTTACCGAAGCCATCGAGCGCCACGGCCAGGGATGGATACTCTCGCTGATCGATGCTACGGCAGTTCCGCAAACCCACTATGCAGCCTGAGTTCAGCCCCGCGCATCTACGCTCACAAGGCAACCCATGATCACTTCGGTGTGAGGGATCAGTCCTGACCGAGCCTAATGCCTGCCGGGCGCCTGCTCCGTTGCGGTGTTTGCTTTTCTGACCAATGCGTTCCACGTCTGAAGGGTCCTTGCGTTAAGTTCGCGCCTTCTGTGGGTATACAGACTTGATCACGACTTTTGGAAACGAAGCTTACTCTTGAGATCTGGTGTGGAGGGCCATCGTTACCTGACAAAACCCACTCATGCAGCCTGAGTTCAGCCCCGCGCATCTACGCTCACAAGGCAACCCGTGATCACTTCGGTGTGAGGGATCAGTCCTGACCGAGCCTATTGCCTGCCGGGCGCCTGCTCCGTTGCGGTGTTTTGAAAACTTGGTAACTTTGTGCTCAGCGGTCCTACGAATCATGTTCCACGTCCTGTGATTCGTACTTTCAAACTTAATCCACGAATCATGTTCTACCTCCTGTGATTCGTGTGGACTGTTAACAACCTTGTACCTTCGTACAGCAGGACAGGTTCTGCATCTGTTCGTTGGGTAACTAATTTTGTTCCCGGTTTTCCCATTGAAAGAAACCAAGGACCTAGAAGACCCACCCTTCCTGTTGATCTTGCAGCACCAACCGCCAGGGCTTGGTCTGGTCAGGCTCCAGCCTCCAGCCTGCCAGGCTTGTCGGACTGTCGGGTCTGTCCAGGCTGTCCGGGCTGTCTGGTCAGTCCGGGTTGGTCGGACTGACCGGTCTGGTCAAGCTGTCCAGGCTGTGGTCTGTCCACGCTGTCTGGTCAGTCCGGGCTGGTCGGACGGACCGGTCTGGTCAGGCTGTCCAGGCTGTCCAGGCTGTCCAGGCTGTCCAGGCTGTCCAGGCTGTCCAGGCTGTCCAGGCTGTCTGGTCTGTCCAGGCTGGTTGGACTGACTGGTCTGGCCAGGTTCTGTGGTCAACAAATTTTGTTCCCTTATATCCCAACCAACAAATTTTGTTCCCTTATATCCCAATGGGATTGCCTTGCCCAAGGCAATCCCATTGGGATATAAGGGAACAAAATTTCAAGTGTTGGGATATAAGGGAATTACACCAATAGCTTTAGAACCCATTCGACGAAGGTCACCCGGAGACTCTAAAATCCCGGATTCTCAAGCGAACTATAACTCTAAAAATCACCCAGGGGACTTCAAAACCCCGGATCCCTACGCGAACTCACACTCTAAAAGTACTACCACAGCTACGATATGAGACGATGCCAAAAAACCCCCCCTCCCCTTCGCACTAATAGAATACTTTTCGACGTCACCCCCCCCCCCCCCCCCCCCCCCCGAAACCCCATCGGTCGGAGTCCCTTTTTTTCTTTTGGCTAGCCAAAGAGAGTAAAAGAGTGAAAGAGGACGTACAGGAGCGAGTAGAAAAGAGAACGAGTGTAAAAGAAAGGAGGTAGCACGGACTACCAGACCAGCAGAGACCACCGCAAAAAAGAAAACCCCTTTTTCCCTCACCTTATCCCACAAACCAGCACCAATAACAACGACCCCCCGAAACCCCATCTGGGCCCCCTTGCGGGCCTTCTATTACCTTCACTTAACCCACCAAAAACCGTTTAGGGCCCGTTTTGGGCCGCACAGACAGTGTTTCGGGGCCGGCATACAGTATGGGGTGACGTCAAAAAATGTTTTATTAGTGCAAAGGGGGGGGAGGGGGGTTTGGCATCTTATCATATGCATACCAGAATACGGCACCTTAAAGGAACCTTTCGCCGATGGTCCCGAGGAGACCCTGCACCCCCGGATCCTCAAGCGAACTTTCACTCCAAACAAAAAAAAGAGTCAAAGTCTAGCCCGATACAGTACACCTAGCCCCCTCGCCCACCGACCGCATGTAGCTGAGCCTCACAAAACAAACAAAAGGTCGACAGACACCAATCTGTACGTCGTCGGAGACAAAAAAATCAGGGGACCAGTCCCTCAAGATTTCATCCCTACTCAGGGTCCTACACTCCCTTTTCCCATTGTTGTGCTACGTTTCTTAACAACATCTTCTTCGAAGAAGAACGCTCGCATCAATTATGCGCCGTGTGAGACCGCACAGGGAAGGGGGGCGGCCCCGTGCACATCACAGGACCGACACAAGCGCGTCTTCCCCACACCCCCCTGATTGACAACAGCGCGATTTCTTCCTTGGAGGCAATGCTCCCAAAATTCAAACCTGAAACGGTAACATACCCAGTTTCACTGGAGTGCCCGTTCCCGGCGAGCTACGAGGGAACGAACCTGTAAGAGTGCCAACGCTACTCTTTCTATAACGTACATATAAAAGGTGCCACGGGATAAACCGGCAGCCGCTGCTTAACGGTCTCATCCTCATCCATGTCAGGATCGCCCCCTCGAGCGACTGCTTCGGCAGGACAGCCGGCGCGAAAGCGCAACAAACGAAGAATGGAGCTGGATATCACCAGCCTATTATCACCGTCCTCGTCCGCTTTGAGATCGTCCTCGGACGACGTATTCAAATAACCCTAGCCTATTACAAATGCAAGCTTACCCCTGTGGTACCTGCATTTCAAGTTCACACAGTGCATGCTAATCCATGTGGTTCATGTACTTAAAAGAACTCAATGCTTACCGGCACCATCACCACGCGAACGATGGGCAGCCGATCGCGGTGTGCGCAGAGCACAGCACGACGAAGTGCGGCGAGTGCAAGACGGCGGCGGCGTGTTGCCGCAGCGGGCATCATGCCTGCCGCACGCATGGCAGAGGAACCTGCCAAGAGTGCAAGAGGCTCCCTACGCTGACGCAGAGGCGACCGGCGGCATGTTGCCGCCGCGGCCACCACGAGTCCAACGAACCGAACGTCCCGTCAACCCCCGGACGCAACAAGAAGAAGAGGCCCTCCTCACCCACCCAGGTGGGCGTACAACGGGGAACGCCAGTTGGAAAGCGAGCGGCGCAAGCGCCGCCCGCGGCAACGAAAAAGGAGACGGCGACGACCGGACGGGCGACCAAGAGGCCGCCACCAACGCCAGGAACCAGCGAACGACCAGCGCTGAAGAAGAGGGTGCTCGGCACCCCGAAGGAAGGCCCGATCGCCGGCCGCAAGCGGAAGAAGACGAAGGCGACCACCCCCGACTCAGGGGTGCATCGAAGGAAGAAGAAGGTTCCGAGGGCAAGCAGCTCTCAGAAACGACCGGGGACCACGGGCACACCAACGCCCTCGAAAGTGAAAAACGGACACACGTGCCCGCCCTCGTACTCGCCGACTCAGTCTCTGGAATCGCAAGAAAGCCAAACCCCGCTAGCTCCACAAATGCTCGACCTTGACGACGCAATGGCAGGTGACGACGTCATCCGATAACCTGACTTTCAAGGCAGTGCATGCTAATCCATGTGGTTCATGTACTTAAAAGAACTCAATGCTTAACGGCTTATCACGTGGGCGGCCCTGAGATTACCCCCTCAGGTGACACCACTTTATCTTTATCCATACTTCAACCTTCTTGTTTAGCTATGCTTCTGGTGTCCCCTCTTCGACTGGATGGCATGGTTTGCACTCCTAATGCCAAATAAAATGAGCATGAACCGACTCTACAAACGCAGGCGACCGACGATGCCACGACGCTGCTGCAGGCAGAGCAAGAAGAGCTGAACGAGTTCGGAGGCGAGGAGGGCTTGCAGAGGGCGCGCGAGCAGGAGTTGGAAGAAATGAAGCGGGACTCGAAGCGACCGTTGAAGGTGTGCGTCTGCTATTCGGGGGGCTGGCGGGGGTTTTAAACGGTCGGGTCGAATAATGATCACCGTTGTCGAATAATACACACCGTTGTCGATTGTCGAATAATACGCTCCGTTGTCGAATAATACACACCGTTGTCGAATAATGCACCGTTGTCGATTGTCGAATAATACACACCGTTGTCGAATAATGCACCGTTGTCGATTGTCGAATAATACACACCGTTGTCGAATAATGCACCGTTGTCGATTGTCGAATAATACACACCGTTGTCGATTGTCGAATAATACACACCGTTGTCGAATAATGCACCGTTGTCGATTGTCGAATAATACACACCGTTGTCGAATAATGCACCGTTGTCGATTGTCGAATAATACGCTCCGTTGTCGAATAATACACACCGTTGTCGATTGTCGAATAATACACACCGTTGTCGAATAATACACACCGTTGTCGATTGTCGAATAATACACACCGTTGTCGAATAATACACACCGTTGTCGAATAATGCACCGTTGTCGATTGTCGAATAATACGCTCCGTTGTCGAATAATACACACCGTTGTCGATTGTCGAATAATACACACCGTTGTCGAATAATACACACCGTTGTCGATTGTCGAATAATACACACCGTTGTCGAATAATGCACCGTTGTCGATTGTCGAATAATACACACCGTTGTCGAATAATGCACCGTTGTCGATTGTCGAATAATACGCACCGTTGTCGAATAATACACACCGTTGTCGATTGTCGAATAATACACACCGTTGTCGAATAATACACACCGTTGTCGATTGTCGAATAATACACACCGTTGTCGATTGTCGAATAATACACACCGTTGTCGAATAATACACACCGTTGTCGATTGTCGAATAATACACACCGTTGTCGAATAATGCACCGTTGTCGATTGTCGAATAATACACACCGTTGTCGAATAATGCACCGTTGTCGATTGTCGAATAATACGCTCCGTTGTCGAATAATACACACCGTTGTCGATTGTCGAATAATACACACCGTTGTCGAATAATACACACCGTTGTCGATTGTCGAATAATACACACCGTTGTCGATTGTCGAATAATACACACCGTTGTCGAATAATACACACCGTTGTCGATTGTCGAATAATACACACCGTTGTCGAATAATGCACCGTTGTCGATTGTCGAATAATACACACCGTTGTCGAATAATGCACCGTTGTCGATTGTCGAATAATACGCTCCGTTGTCGAATAATACACACCGTTGTCGATTGTCGAATAATACACACCGTTGTCGAATAATACACACCGTTGTCGATTGTCGAATAATACACACCGTTGTCGAATAATGCACCGTTGTCGATTGTCGAATAATACACACCGTTGTCGAATAATGCACCGTTGTCGATTGTCGAATAATACGCTCCGTTGTCGAATAATACACACCGTTGTCGATTGTCGAATAATACACACCGTTGTCGAATAATACACACCGTTGTCGATTGTCGAATAATACACACCGTTGTCGAATAATGCACCGTTGTCGATTGTCGAATAATACACACCGTTGTCGATTGTCGAATAATACACACCGTTGTCGAATAATACACACCGTTGTCGATTGTCGAATAATACACACCGTTGTCGATTGTCGAATAATACACACCGTTGTCGAATAATACACACCGTTGTCGATTGTCGAATAATACACACCGTTGTCGAATAATGCACCGTTGTCGATTGTCGAATAATACACACCGTTGTCGAATAATACACACCGTTGTCGATTGTCGAATAATACACACCGTTGTCGAATAATGCACCGTTGTCGATTGTCGAATAATACACACCGTTGTCGATTGTCGAATAATACGCTCCGTTGTCGAATAATACACACCGTTGTCGATTGTCGAATAATACACACCGTTGTCGAATAATACACACCGTTGTCGATTGTCGAATAATACACACCGTTGTCGATTGTCGAATAATACACACGTTGTCGATTGTCGAATAATACACACCGTTGTCGATTGTCGAATAATACACACCGTTGTCGAATAATGCACCGTTGTCGATTGTCGAATAATACGCTCCGTTGTCGAATAATACACACCGTTGTCGAATAATGCACCGTTGTCGATTGTCGAATAATACACACCGTTGTCGAATAATACACACCGTTGTCGATTGTCGAATAATACACACCGTTGTCGATTGTCGAATAATACACACCGTTGTCGATTGTCGAATAATACACACCGTTGTCGATTGTCGAATAATACACACCGTTGTCGAATAATACACACCGTTGTCGATTGTCGAATAATACACACCGTTGTCGAATAATGCACCGTTGTCGATTGTCGAATAATACGCTCCGTTGTCGAATAATACACACCGTTGTCGAATAATGCACCGTTGTCGATTGTCGAATAATACACACCGTTGTCGAATAATACACACCGTTGTCGATTGTCGAATAATACACACCGTTGTCGATTGTCGAATAATACACACCGTTGTCGATTGTCGAATAATACACACCGTTGTCGATTGTCGAATAATACACACCGTTGTCGAATAATGCACCGTTGTCGATTGTCGAATAATACGCTCCGTTGTCGAATAATACACACCGTTGTCGATTGTCGAATAATACACACCGTTGTCGAATAATACACACCGTTGTCGATTGTCGAATAATACACACCGTTGTCGAATAATGCACCGTTGTCGATTGTCGAATAATACACCCGTTGTCGAATAATACACACCGTTGTCGAATAATGCACCGTTGTCGATTGTCGAATAATACACACCGTTGTCGAATAATGCACCGTTGTCGATTGTCGAATAATACACACCGTTGTCGAATAATACACACCGTTGTCGATTGTCGAATAATACACACCGTTGTCGAATAATGCACCGTTGTCGATTGTCGAATAATACGCTCCGTTGTCGAATAATACACACCGTTGTCGAATAATGCACCGTTGTCGATTGTCGAATAATACACACCGTTGTCGAATAATGCACCGTTGTCGATTGTCGAATAATACACACCGTTGTCGAATAATACACACCGTTGTCGAATAATACACACCCGTTGTCGAATACTGGAAAATATTTTGGGCATGCATGATGTGCAAAAGCAAACCTGACTGGGTTTCGTGGACACACGGGACTCCAGCACTATCCTTTTGCTTCGCATTTGCGCGTTCCTTCTGGGGTCCTGTGTTTGCCCCGCCGGAAATTGCAAAAGTGAGATGCCAGGCCAAAAGTGCAGAAGCCTCAGGTTCAAGCCATTCAAGGGACCAACACGCCGCAAAACCGACCAAACCTGGTCTGCTCTCAGGGCTCTTGAAAAAAGTGGTAGAACTGGAATCGTACAACTCGCCGTTCAACACCTACCGGAGACTCAAAAATCGTGTAACCACCACTCATACGACACTCAGAGCACAACAGGATATCTTCCTGCAGCGCGCCTCCGGAGCGACTTACGCCCGCCGTAGCAGCACGAAGAGAAATGAGGAGACCGGAAACTCCCCGGAGAGATGGTCCCTGCACTCTAACTCGTCTCTCTCTCTCTCTCTTCCCATTTTGAAGAAGGTCACCCGTCGACTTTAAAACCCCGGAGTTCAAGCGAACTTTTTCACTCTAAAAGTATTGGCTTCTGGAAACTCGAAGCGTCTGGAATAAAACAAACAGGACCTTCTCGCAGACTTCGGCGATCCCGAAGCCATATTGAAAGCATCCGCCGAGCTGACGCAGAACCACCGAAAGGGAAAGGGAAACATGTCCAACGGGGACGGGGCCGAGAGCGATGACGAAGACGAAGGCACATCCTCCAGCAGCAGCGGATCAGACGATGACGACGACGACGGGAGCACCGAGAGCTGAGAGTCCTTCCCGCTTTTTGTGCGCTGCCGAACCTTCGGGGTCGTTCGACGACGGTTCGGACGATGCAGAGCCAGAGACACAGGCCACACTCAACTTGAGCAGCAGCGGAGCGAATGATTATAACAACGCAAAGACCGAGGTCACCAGTCATCGGGCGCGGACGATGATGACGACGACGACGAGAGTACCGGGAGCTGAGAGTTCTTCCCGCTTTGTTGGGTGCTGCCGAACCTTCGGAATCGTTTGACGACGGTTCGGACGATTCAGCCAAGAAACACAGCCTCGCCCAACTCGATCAGCAGCGGAGCAGACGATTATAACGACGCAAAGACCGAGACCACCAGGCGCGGAGCAGACGATGCCAAGGCACCACAACCTTGTCGACAGCATCACTCCAACTTCCTTTCCGTCTGGCCTGGCATCCCTTCGATACCCTTGTACCGCAGAGGCGAGAGTCCAAACTGGTTTAAAGATTGATGAAACTGACATCGATTGAGTCGCACAGAGTTGGAAAAGCGTCCCAACCTCAGTCATCGCCCCCTCACCGATTCACACGTTTTAGACGTCTGGACCCACTCGGATGGTTCAAAGGTTCAGTTGCGAGACTGCTGCTGGCTAATAATGGAACCATGAGCGACGGCATCCCTGTCGTTGGGCGTAACTTGCCAAACCAAGCTTTGTTCTTGCCTGAAGGCCCTGGACCTACATCAGAACTTCTTAGCTTGGGGTCGTTTGAACCAGCCGCGTGCCCTCCACCTTGCCGCCTTCGTTGTGTGCTTGTTAACACCACTTGTGCGCCGAAGAAGATACGAGACTCGACGTTACTCCATGCAAACTGAGATGCAAGCCGTTCGAGCCAGTGACCACTCAACCCCCCGACGGTGGAACAGCAGCTACGGAATCCGGAGTCTCGGATGGTTCAAAGATTCAGTTGCGAGACTGCTGTGCACCATGAGCGACGGCATCCCAGTCGTTGGGCGTAACCCGCCAACCAAGCTTT
The DNA here is from genome assembly GCA_030068145.1 of Diplonema papillatum. Classification (NCBI taxonomy): domain Eukaryota; phylum Euglenozoa; class Diplonemea; order Diplonemida; family Diplonemidae; genus Diplonema; species Diplonema papillatum. The sequence continues at coordinate 68,106 of JAPJBO010000591.1, forward strand.
GCTTTCACTGGAGTGCCCGTTCCCGGCGAGCTACGAGGGAACGAACCTGTGTAAGAGTGCCAACGCTACTCTTTCTATAACGTACATATAAAAGGTGTCACGGGATAAGCCGGCAGCCGCTGCTTAATGGCTTATCACGTGGGCCCTGAGATTACCCCCTCAGGTGACACCACTTTATCTTTAGCCATACTCCAACGCTCTTGCCTGGAAGACCAGACCTACATCAGAACTTCTCATTTTTTACTTTAAGCCACGGACGCATGAGGCCGACCATCATCAGCGCGGAACCTGAGTGTCTGCAGACAGGACAGCGGTGTGAGTCTGGGCTTGTCCGTGCGAGTACAGGCGAATCCATCACGGGAGGAGGCCCCTACAGGTGAAGTCCAGCCTCAGAGGCTGGACTTGGGGACGGAAGTCGAATAATCGGCAATAGACAACAAAGATACACGTACAAGCACACGTACTGCCACTACAGCAGATCCGATACGCACACTAACATACTATACCTTGCAGGAATCTTTACGGCAATGGTCACCCCGGAGACTTTAAAACCCCGGATCCCAAAGCGAACTTGCACTCTAAAAAACGCAGGGCCGAAAGGGGGAGAGGAGGGGGGGGGGTGAAGAATTATTCCCCGAGATGGGCAAGCTAGCCCGGAAGAAAGTGGCCGCCCGCCGCGGCAAAGCGTCGAAATCACAGGAGTCGGTGCCGGGGCACATGGCGGAAGCTGAGCGAGCGCTGAGCCGGTTCGACTACGAGGCCGCCGCTGCGAGCATGCAGGCTGCTTTGAAACTGGACGCGAAGAACGTCGACGTGATGGACGCGCTGGGCGAGGTCTTGATGAGTTACCTCGGTGTGCCACCCCCCGCCCGCTTGCTGTGCCTTCGAGTATTTTCTAGTAGGAATTAGTTGTATACTCGAGAGAACGTTCCTGAGCCGAGTCTTTTCCAGCAGGAATTAGTTGTCCTCGAAAGGGAACGTTTCTGTAAGTGCGCGCGAACAAAGGAAGCGCCAGATCGTTTTTTTTTTGTAGCAAAATTCGTTGTATACCCGCGTTGGGCGAGGTCGTGATGTGCTATATCCCAGTGCGCCACCGCTACCTCCGAGTCTTTTCTAGCAGGAATTAGTTGAACACTCGAAAGAGAATGTTTCTGTAAGTGCGCACAAGCAAAGGAAACGCGAGATCCGTTGTTTTTGTAGCAGACTATCCGTTGCTGATCTGCTGCTGTTGCTCATTACGAGACCAGCTCCCGGAAATGTTCCCGTGTCCAAGTTCAGCAGTGCAAGCAGCGCACGTTGCGAGACCTACTTCGGAAGTGTTCCCGTGTCCAAGTTCAGCATTGCAAGCGCACGTTTCCCTCGGAATTACAGGAGAAGTTGAGGTTAGAATGCAGAGTATCTGTAGCGATGGCCTGCATGAGTCACTAGGTGACTGCCTCTTCGATCGCTCTGTGTCATGCTTCCGGCGCTCGCACTCATTCGAATCATCGTCTTCGAGCGGTCGCTTTTGCGTCCTTTCCCTTCCCACATTTCCACTGAAGGAGTTGATGCACCACGAAAGTCGTAGAATGCAAATAATCTGGGGCGATAATCTGCATCTCGATAAGAGAACTTCACACAGCCCAGGTGGTTGGTTAAAAGCAAAACTTAAGTTTGAAGGCGGATGGAAGGTGACCTCGCCCAAGCTTGTCCCCGAGTTGGCAGGAGAAGAAGAGCTTGCGGGTTCTCGACGAGAGCATCCGGCTTGCGTCTGACCAGAGGCACAACAAGCGACGCGCGGGGACTCTTCTCAAACGCGGGTTTTTTCTTTTGTATAAGCACCTGCTTTGTAGGAAATACTTGAGGAGGCTTAGCATGCAATGCGTATCCGTAGCGACCTAGCGACCTGCATTAGTCACGATCGTACTGTCATGCTTCGCGCTTGCATTCATTCGAATCATCGTCTTTCGCGCGGGACGCACAGTCGGTTACCTGTTTACACTGCTTACAAATGTGAACACTACTGTGTGCAGTGAGTGCACAAAGGCACAGCATCTGATGAAAGCTATCGCGACGCAGGTGCGCGCTAGGTTTGAGTGCCTCCAAAAAATGACGGTTCGAAAGGGTGCGTGAAAGCAGCCGTCCAGTCGTTGGGCGTAACCTGTCAACCAAGCTTTGCTTTCACTGGAGTGCCCGTTCCCGGCGAGCTACGAGGGAACGAACCTGTAAGAGTGCCAACGCTACTCTTTCTATAACGTACATATAAAAGGTGTCACGGGATAAGCCGGCAGCCGCTGCTTTACGAAAAATGGAGCTGGTTATCACCAGCCTATTATCACCGTCCTCGTCCGCTATGAGATCGTCCTCGGACGACGTATTCAAATAACCCTAGCCTACCCCCGTGGTACCTGCATTAATAATCAAGTTCACACTGCTTAACGGGCATGGTGCATGTTAATCCGTGTGGTTCATGTACTTAAAAGAACTCAATGCTTAATTCCGCCAATGCGTCACCACCGCGGTGAACGTGCCGGGACACCGGCTCGTGACAATGACCCTGGACATTGCGGCGCTGCGCCAAATCGTGTGGCGATTTAAAGTACCGCGGGAAATCTCTACGGAGGGGGGACCCAAGTGGGGCCTCTCGGACACAGAAGCTTACAGGGAAGCCGTACAGAGACTGGCCAACTCCGATTTCGCAGAACGGCTGGCAGCACAGCGAGTGGAAGAGGCCTGGCTCGAGTGGTCACGAGTCAGTGAGCAGTACTTGCAGGATGCCTTCAGAATCCCTGCGGAAGAAAGGGGAAGAAGTACCGGCCGGGGGATAAAGACGTCACCTAAAAGAGTCAGCATCACGGCAAGCACTGCGAGCGACGGGTCGGGGGCGGCGAACAGCAGACAGCTACGGCTCCGGAAGGCCATCCACAGGATGGAACGCATCTGCAGCTACCTTGCGCAACGGCGCGGGCCGGAGGCAGTTCCGCATGAGGTATCCCGTTGCTGGCAGAACAGCAGGCGGCTGGCACAGGCGTGCATGAAAGATGGCCAAGGGACAGAAGGATTCCCGGATCATGAGGAGGCGAAGCAGCTTCTCACGGCATTGCGGGAAGAGACGAGCAGGCTCGGAAAGGAAGGATCGGCGGCCAGGTTTACGAAATACCGAGACAAGCTGAACGAGAGGGCCGATGCGAGCAGACGATGTCTGACAACCATCTGCGCCGGACGCGCTGAGCCGTCGGGGGTGTTGCGAAAGGGGGCGGGAGTGACTGCAAATGTTGACGAGATGGACGAGGTGCTGAACACTGCGTGGGACCCTATCCTGCGTAAGTACAAGGACGGGCCAGAGCCGGAGTACGAGCCGTTTCGGGATCGGTTCCGGGATCACATCGGCCCACATATGATGGAAGCCGGAACAATCACGGGGGAGGAGCTACGAATTCTGCTGAGGAAGAAGCCGAAGAAAAGCGCGTCAGGGGTGGATGGCTGGCGTATGGCTGAACTGCGGGAGTTGCCGCTCCCCCTGCTGAATGCACTTGCGGACGTCATGAACCTGGTCGAAGCAACTGGAGACTGGCCGGCAAGCATGACAACTGCGCTGGTGTCGATGGTGCCGAAGGATGAGAGTCAAGACCCGCTGCACACAAGACCGATAACCGTCACATCCGCCGTGTACCGCCTATGGGCCTGCCGCAGGCTGGCGGACATAGTACTATGGCAAGAGGAATGGATCGAAGAAGGACAGAAAGGCTTTCGACCAGGTCACCGGATCGAGGACGTCTTGATGGAAATTGGGCTCGAGATGGAGGACGCCTTGTTAGAAGGGGAGCCGCTCTACGGTGTGGCGCTGGACTTCCGGAAATGCTTCGACATGGTCCCACGAGAGATAGTACTGCGCTTAGCCGAGGACTTAGGATTGCACAATCGGGTTCTCAAGCCGCTGAGGGCTATCTACAGACTGCTCGCGAGACGCTTCAAGCTACCATTAGGGGTGGGCAGGGAGTTCAGTGTGACCAACGGTATCCTTCAAGGGTGCCCTGTATCCGTCATACTCATCAATGCCCTGCTGTCGGTAGTGATGAAAGCGGTCAAGAAAGAAGCGGAGGGTGTGAGTCCAAAGTCATACGCGGACGACGCCACACTGCTGTCCAGGCTGTCGGAGGCCGCCCTGCAAAAGGGAGTGGACGTAGTAGACGAGTTCTGCACACTCACCGGTATGGAGCTAAACCTCCAGAAGACGGTCGCGTTCTCGACGAGACGTAGGCATCAGTCGACTCTCAAACTCCGCAGCGTGGATGCGCTGCTGCGGTTTAGCAAATCCGTCAAGTGCCTCGGGGTCCTAGTCTCGACGGCGAAGAATAGGACGGAAAGGTCCGACTCGGAGAGGGTGGAGAAGGCGGCTGCCCTGGCGGAAGGCCTCCGCCATGCGCCGTTCCGGTACGAAAAGCGGGTCCGGATTGTGCAGTCGAATGTGCTACCGGCGGCGCTGTCAGGCTGCTCTTTCGCGCCGGTATCGAAGGTGGCGATGAAACGGCTGACGACGTCGGTGATGGGACTGATCTGGGGTGGATCCAACCCGAAGCGCGCGAGGGAGATGGTCCTAAACTTTCAGGAGAAGGGCCACCTGACGGATCCCGGTACATGCCTAGCATATAGGGTGACGACAGCGTTTTACGCGGCGTGCGAGAGGTTGCCACGACTGCTGCCTCTGATGGAGAGCATCCGGGGAAGATACGCCGAGGGGGACCTACCCCTGGGGCCAGTTGGACTGGCGATGCGGAGCATGGGGGAGTGTGGACACGTATGGGGACCCGGGCCCCTGTCTCGCACGCTGAGGAATGGTGCAACATATGACCCGTTAGCCTCGGCACCTTCGAAGAGGGGACATGAAGTTAGGGCGGACTTGAGGGCGAAGACGTGGTCCCGACTGGTGGCGAGGCGGCCGGGATTTGAGGGCATACAGAGAGCCGACCTGGAGCGGACGAACACCTTCTGGAGGATGCGTGAATGTCCCGCGCACACCGCGAGGCTTATACGTGTAGCGTTGGCGGGGGGGGTGAACACGGCTGAGTACACGTCGCGGATGAGGCAGGCCGGAGCTGAGCCGCAGGCGCCCAGCTGCAAGCACTGTGGAAGCGGCGACACCGAGGACGAGAAACACGTATTCTGGGACTGCGGAGCGTACTCGCACATACGGCGACGAGAGGCACATGCCGAGCTGATGGCAGCCAACCGGGCCGACTGGCCCAGATGCACGCTGGAACACGGAGTGGTAGTACCCGAGAATGCCCAATTCTCGAGGCGGCTCCAGGAGATGATGGCTGAAATCCTTGCGGAACGGGCTGGGCTCGAAGCACGTGGCTGGGTGGCCAGGAACCCCACGACCCCCTGGTCGAGAGCGAATGCGATGCCTGCCGAGAAATTTGACCACCCCTTCGCGCGGATTGCCCCGGCATGGACGTGGGAGCGGAACAAGACCTGGGGACTACCGACGTTTTATGCGTTGGTAGCGTGGCTGTCGGACATGCAATGGACCGAGAACGGGCAGGTGTCAATGCTGGAGCTTGCGATCGACTTTGAACTCTTCTCGGGCCTCAGCATGCCGCTGCACGGGAATGCGCCGAAGGGGGTGAGAGAACGGGGAAACGTCCTGCGCTGCATGATGAGCGCGTTGGACAAGCTGGCGGCACAGCAAGGGCTGGGAAGCTGCATGAGAGGAGAGAGGGTGTGCCCGACGACGTCGCTGTCGTTCATGGGCATCACGGGGATATCGGGTATACGGCCCAGGCCACGCTTTCGCGAGGCACACACGGGGACGATACTTGAGGAACAAGTGAAAGGAAGCGATGTAGGGACGCAGTGCCCGGCGTACCCTGACTGGGCGATCGGGAGAGCGGCGAGGTGGGCCCTGCCTGCCCCACCACAACTGCACCCAGACCCCGTGCATATGCCGGGTGTCGATATAGAGAAGGCACTCGTCACGTGCGCGACCCATCACAAAGGGAAGTGTGAGGCGTGCAGAGCACTCGTCCGAAGGGACGTTCCCACGGTAGAGATGTGCTGCCGGCACCATCACCACGCGAACGATGGGCAGCCGATCGCGGTGTGCACAGAGCACAGCACGACGAAGTGCGGCGAGTGCAAGACGGCGGCGGCGTGTTGCCGCAGCGGGCATCATGCCTGCCGCACGCATGGCAGAGGGACCTGCCAAGAGTGCAAAAGGCTCCCTACGCTGACGCAGAGGCGACCGGCGGCATGTTGCAGCCGCGGCCACCACCAGTCCAACAAGCCGAACGTCGAGTCAACCCCCGGACGCAACAAGAAGAAGAGGCCCTCCTCACCCACCCAGGTGGGTGTACAGCGGGAAACGCCAGTAGGAAAGCGAGCGGCGCGAGCGGCGCGAGCGGCGCGAGCGCCGCTCGCGGCAACTAAAAAGGAGACGGCGACGACCGGACGGGCGACCAAGAGGCCGCCACCAACGCCAGGAACCAGCGAACGACCAGCGCTGAAGAAGAGGGTGCTCGGCACCCCGAAGGAAGGCCTGATCGCCGGCCGCAAGCGGAAGAAGACGAAGGCGACCACCCCCGACTCAGGGGTGCAACGAAGGAAGAAGAAGGTACCGAGGGCAAGCAGCTCTCAGAAACGACCGGGGACCACGGGCACACCAATGCCCTCGAAAGTGAAAAACGGACACACGTGCCCGCCCTCGTACTCGCCGACTCAGTCTCTGGAATCGCAAGAAAGCCAAACCCCGCTAGCTCCGCAAATGCTCGACCTTGACGACGCAATGGCAGGTGACGACGTCATCCGATAACCTGACTTTCAAGGCAGTGCATGCTAATCCATGTGGTTCATGTACTTAAAAGAACTCAATGCTTAACGGCTTATCACGTGGGCGGCCCTGAGATTACCCTGGGCCCTCGGAAAAGAAGAAAATGGCGGGTGGTTCCTCGCCGGTGTGCATGCTTCTTCGATCCCTGCCTTCAAACCACACAGGAGAAGAAGAGCTTGCGAAGCAGGTCCTCGACGAGAGCATCCGGCTTGCGCCCGACCAAGGACACAGCAAGTACATGTCGATAGGGCAAATGCTCGGCGGGGCCGAGGCGCTGGCGTACTACCAAAAAGGTGCCAACAACCTGGTTGCTGCGATCGAAGCCGCGCCGACGCCCGAGGAGAAGCTGGAGCTGAAGGACATCCTCGCGAAGTCCTTCTGTGCCGTCGCCGAGCTTTGGACGACGGACCTCTGCATGGAGGACGGCGCCGAGCACAACTGCAAGGCCGCCCTCGACTTCGCCTGCGAGCAGTCCCCCGAGAACCCCGAAGTGCACGCGCTCTACGCGCAGCTGTACCTTCGCAAGGACGACCTAACGGCTTGCAAGGCCTCGCTCGCCCGCACCATGGCCCTGCTCCAAGACGCGCCGGACGACACGATGCCGGGCGTCGAGTCACGGATCGAAATCGCGAAGCTGCTCCTGCAGGTCGACGAGTTCTCCGAGGCGTACGGGCTCCTCAAGAGCATCCTCCTCGATGACGACGGCAACGGGTACCTGTACTACCTCATGGCCGAGTGCCTCCGGCGCATGCAGAAGTTCCAAAGGTGCGCAGTTCGTTCCATGACCACACAAGGCGCACGATCCACTTACAAGTGATGTCACTGCCCACGTATTCTTCGTAGTAACAATGCATTGTAAACACGAAAGTGGTGCGTTTGATTGTAGCTTATGCACCATGGCAGTCTACCTGGCTGTTACTGGCAGTTACTGGCAGCGCAGAGCAGGGGTGTGCGTGATTTAAACGCTGGGTGTACTTAGCAAAATTTGCATGGCAGTCTACCTGACGGTTACTGGCTGTTACTGGCAGTTACTGGCAGCGCAGAGCAGGGGTGTACGTGATTTAAACGCTGGGTGTACTTAGCAAAATTTGCATGGCAGTCTACCTGACGGTTACTGGCTGTTACTGGCTGTTACTGGCAGTTACTGGCAGCGCAGAGCAGGGGTGTGCGTGATTTAAACGCTGGGTGTACTTCGAAAATTTTGACCTCCACCCAGATTTCGGCAATGTTTTCTCCAGGTTTCGGGTTTTCTGAGTTTGGAACGGAGGAGGGGCAACAAAATACTCTCGGGTTTTCTTCCCACGCGGTAGCGCCTGCCCGCGCAAAAGGCTCTGAAAAAAGCGCTACTCGAAAAACAGGCGCACATTTCGCTGAACGTACCATCTGTCTTGCACTCATCCTCATCCACCAGTCTTCGTCACCATCTTGACGCAGTTCTCGACAACCTCTTTCAGAGTTGCGATGACTTGGGAGGTTCCGCCTCCTCGGGGCAACCTTCCAGACCGTCATGTACCCGCTTTTCGCGTATCTTTGTGAAGTTGGGCGTTGGATCATCCGACAAGCTGGATGTCAGCCAAGTTCGTAGCGCGATCAGCCGGCTTGCTTCAGCCCTATGGACACCGAGTTGCCAGAAAAGATGACCGTGGCGAGTGTGATGTATTCCGCTATTTTTGCTGCACAATGGAACGAAGGAGGGTTTAAAAAGGTACCCAAGACGAAGCAGCAAGCAGTGACACTCCCAGGTGTATCTTCCCAGCAGCTTCAGGAAAAGCTGCTGGGAAGCTCCCACAGCGTCTAGCGACGCTGGGATTCGCGGCGGTTCGCGGAGGCGCGTCCTTGAGCAAGGTGTGGTGAAAAAGGAGCTCGTAAGCTGGTTGAAGGAGGACGTTGTTTCACCAGCTGCGCTTCCGCGCGTGGCCAGCGTAAACGGGAGGAGAGACCGTTCCAGTCCGCACCTCACCCCACAGCCTTCTTCTCCGCTGGCAAAGGACCATTGGGATAGTAGCCATTGGGACAATCCCATGGTACCGCGCGAATGGCGCGATCGGGCCCACGGCAGCGCAGGCCAGCTGCAACGGTGGTCGCGCGCAGCGATGTGCTCAAAATGTACTGCATAGAGCTCTGGATGTCCGGCGGTGCGAAAAGGTCATGAGACGAGTCTCCATGGTCTGCTGCCCCAACGGTCTACTTGTTTGCGCCGTCTTCGTCAACAAACAAGTCGCGCAGAAGAAAGCAAGCGACGGGGGAACAAGGGCAAATCCAACCAAGCCGCCCTGGACATCTGCGGTACTGCAGCAAAACTAGAAATGCATGACTGAAAACAAAACTGACGTGAAATATGAACCAGAGTGGGGCGATGTCAGTCTATTAATGAATTACAACTCGGGTTCGTCAAGGAGCTGAGGCACTTGATCGGCAGCTACTTCTTCGTCTTCCCCTTTCTTAGCAGCTTCGCGGGCGGGATCGGGTAATGGAATCTCCGCATCGTGCTTCTGTAAAGCTGCCCGATAGTGTTTGCGTTTGTGCTTCCTCGGAGGATCAAGCTCATGTTCGAGGAGACACGTTTTCAGAAAGGCGATGTTTTTATACCCTATCGACGTCAGGAATCTTTCTTCTGAAGGCGCCCCACTGTTGATTTTGCCCCCCGGCACGACACTGCTGCAGCAACAGGACTTTCGACCACTCCTTCGTGCAGTCGAATCGGAGCGGAATCGATGCGAGCAGGCCTTCTCGTTTCCTCTTTCTGCCAGCCACCAGGTCAGCTTCCTCCTGCTTGGACTGGTTCCACAACAGTCACAGTCTTTCTCGAACTAGACGCGCTGGCAATCAGATTCGGCAACGGTGGAACCGAAGGCAGCTCTCCTTCTTTGCAGCAGACCTTCGTCGAATGAGCTCGTCCCGCACGTTTGTATGAGTATGAGTAGCGATTTGGAGGACCTTCTTCATCTTCTCGCGCATCCCTTTCAAAACAGACGGTCCAAGTGCCAGATTTCTCGTCACACTTGATACCTCCTCATCGGGCGGCAGTACTGCACAGGCTCGTAGTAACATCCGGCGGCAACCCGATGAACGACGCTCCGGAGACAGTCATCATCTGACGCCGTGGAGATGTCGGGTATTAGAACGGTCCACTCCCTTCCCCCCTTCAAGCCCAAGAAACATTTTCCCCCCGTAGAAACGCGTGCGGGGCAGTGTGGCTCCTGCGCCAGCCGCGCCAGGCCGCGCCAGAAAACCCTGTATGGCGCGTTTGGCGCGATTGGCGCGCCCTCAGTGTTGTCACCAGGATTTGACAACTTTTTCACTTTGGGATCATCATTCGTCCATTTTCTCGGCGATCCCGGCGTGCGTTCCGACAAGTTTTTGGTCCGAGAAGATCGATGACGAAATCTTCCAGAAAACCTGTTCCCAGAGGGTGTCAACCTATTCTGGTGCCTTCCCACACCTCCTATCCTTCCAGAGCCAGTGAAAAACAAGCTTTTTCTAGTTCCAGGGGATCGATCCCTGCAAGGGTTTGCTGGCGTTTTTCGACCGGTTTTGACGGGTACAATGCGGGTGTAATCCATGGGCCGACGAACCACAAGAATCCACCTACGTTTCCGGGTCTATTTGGCACCGTTCTCTTCATCCGAGAAAAGAGCGAGCAAAAAGTCGTCGGAAAAGATTTGCTACGTGGACCAGTATCACCACGTGATTTCACTGCCACGAATTTCGTAGTACTAACAATCTCGCGGGTTGCCCTTCAATGCATTGTGCAGGCAATACCCGATGCTAGCTTGAGGGGCAGTGTGTTCTGTCTGAACGCCAAGCTGATATTTGATTCCAAGGGGTTCTTTCCGTTTTCACATTTCTTTCTCGAAGCTCCTGCAGCCCGAGTTCCGGGAAAAGTCCCTCAATAACCTGGTGAGATATCTTGGCGTCGGTCGGTCACAAATTGTTACGAACCAAGGCAAGCAAGTAAAGTGTACACGAAAGAAGCCATGCATGACCCTCCCAGTCCGTATTCGCTTTAAAAGAACCCATTCGACGAAGGTCACCCGGAGACTTTAAAATCCTGGATTCTCAAGCGAACTATAACTCTAAGAACGCTAAAACCTCCCCCCCCCTCCAGGAGCTACCGCCATCTCCTGAAGGCGAAAGGCATCGCCAGCCGGGTAGCCGGCGACAGCGACGAGCAAGGGGACGACGGGCCCCAGGCGTTCTTGGCCAAGGTGGACACACTGCTCGCCGAAGTGCGGGCGAACCTGTCGCCCCCGCAGGCGCAGACCGAGGAACAAAACCTCGACGCCGGCTGGGTCACCGACTCGGACGACGAACGCGAAGTTACGCCGAAGGAAGCGGCGGAGATCCTCCGGCAGGCCATGCCGCAGCAAGAGTTCGTGTCGGGCGATGCGCAGATGTCCTAAGAAAGGGGGCGTGGAGAAGAAGGAGGAGAAGAAGTTCACTTCGGCTTCCATGGTGTGCGTGGATGTAGGAACTCACTGACTCCGACGACGAACGCGAAATTTCGCCGAAGGAAGCAGCGGAGATCCATGCCGCAGCAAGGGTTCGTGTCGGGCGATGCGCAGCTGTCGGCGTGGAGAAGAAGGAGAAGAAGTTCACTTCGGCTTCCATGGTGTTCGCCATCGGATTAAAGGGCGCGGATGTAGCAACTCACCGACTCCGACGACGAACGCGAAATTTCGCCAGCGGCGGTGATCCTCGGCAGGCCATGCCGCAGCAAGAGTTCGTGTCGGGCGATGCGCAGATCTCATGGTGATGATAATGATGATGGGAAGAGAGAGTTGTTTTCGTTGAACGCAGCCTGATCGTTTTTTTGGATCCAGGACGCAAGTGAAAACGCCACGGTTTGCGGCGACGAGCTTCTCATTTCCACCACCATTTCATGTTCGGATGACAAGAAATGGTTTGGTCAGGTCACCGTCAGTGAATAACCTCGAAACCGAAAATCCAGAATCGTAGAATGGCCCGGCTTTGCGAAAAGGAAGGCGCCTTTCCTGCGCGCAGACGCAGGCCCCACCGCTTGCAACGTCGAGCGTCCCTCGTCACCCGCAGCGGGGCGCACCCGAAGTGCGCCGCCTGGTAAGGACAAGAAACTTCCTGTGCTATGCACGTCGACCCAAGTTAGGTCGCCCACATCGAACGCGACCGAGAGTCAATGTCTCCTTCTTATCGTAAGATGCGCAATTGTTCATGCGCATCTTATTCGGGCCGGCCAACGTTCCCATCCCGGCGTCCCTGCAGAGCGTCAGCAGGGCGCTGGCGTTCGACGCGTTGCCCAAAAAGGAAGACACCTCTCCTACGCGCAGACGCAGGCTCCGCCGCTTGCAACGTCGCGAGCGTCCCTCGTCACCCGCAGCGGGGCGCACCCGAAGTGCGCCGCCTGGTAAGGACAAGAAACGTCCTGTGCTATGCACGTCGACCCAAGTTAGGTTGCCCACATCGAACGCGACCGAGAGTCTTAATAAGATGCGCAATTGTTCATGCGCATCTTATTCGGGCCGGCCAACGTTCCCATCCCGGCGTCCCTGCGGAGCGTCAGCAGGGCGCTGGCGTTCGACGCGTTGCTCAAAAAGGAAGGCACCCTCTCCTACGCGCAGACGCAGGCTCCGCCGCTTGCAACGTCGCGAGCGTCCCTCGTCACCCGCAGCGGGCGGCACCCAAAGTTTGCCGGGACAAGAAAACTTTCTGTTCTGTCCACGTTTTTACTCGCGCCATCTCCGGTGCTCTCTGTGTTGCCGACCAGCAACTGCGTTCTAGCCTATGCACCAACAGAAGCCCCAACCCTTAGGGGTGCCCATTGATGACGTTGCCTCTCGCCTGCACACAAGCTTCCGACCCTTGCAACCCTGTGCCAGTCCTGTAACACGGTTCAAGCGCTATGCACACACAAGTCTTGTGGGGCAGTTTCTGCAAGAGGAAAGGAACAACCCAAAGGAAGGACAAGAGTAAGCAGGAAAATAAGCAGAAGAAGAAAAAACAGCCGGGAGATCAGTGAGAATCCGCCATCATCAGTGCTCAAGCAACACCCACCCACCCACTCACCCCTGGGAGAATCATTCCGTTGGTCTTTCGCCCTTTCGCATTCCGCACTAAGAAGGACGGGCAAGCTACCACGCAACAGCCGAGGCGTGGTTTCAGTGGGCAACAGACGAGCCACCACGCCGTGTCACTCCGGTGCAGAATTTTAAAGCTTTCGCACCGAACCGGGCGCTTGATTCACGGAAGAGTCTACTGAGAATTTCTACACGAACTCAAACATTCCAACAAGCTCAGCGCCCGCATCCAAGCAATGCCACTCAGCGAGACGAAGCGAAAAGTCATTGCAAGGTTGCTGTAGATGAACCTGCAGCAGGATCATAGCCAATGATATCGATTCTGGATGGAATGCGGAAGCGACTTTCAAACAGATTGGAAGCCGAGGATTTATACGGGGTCATGCAGGACATCGAAAATAACCTGAGCAATCGGGTTAGGCAAACCAACTGCTGCCCCTCGGCCCAACTGCGGTTGATCGAGGGTGACATCAAATTGCGCTTATCGGTGGGTGTCTTGGCTCTGGGAACGATGAAGACCGCGGCCAGACGCGATAGTCAATGGGAATTGCAGAAGCACGAGATGCATCAGGTTCGTCGGACGCAATAGCGGGCATGGGTTCGCCCGTGCCCATCAGCAGATTGCATTGGTACTATCGTCCCTCGGGACTACTGACAGGCCTTCAACTACCCTGAGCAGCGCACTGTGCACGTGTTGCCATTAGCCGTGCTTGCACACGTGAACGGGGACCACCACGAGGAGGTTGGCAACTCCGATTTAGATCCCTCTGCAGTTTGAATATCTATTCTCCCAGACTGCGCTCGACTCGATTCGGGCATAATAGATGCGTTAGACCCGACCCTCCTTTCGCCCACCACCAACTTCGATTGACACCAATTGCGCACTTGACCACGGTGAAGACGTTCGGGAACTTAGACGTTCATACATTGAGGCACCCCTCAACGCAACCCGAGACTTGCAGGACCATCGCTCCTTTCAACTCTCAAATCCTCCACAATTACAGGCTCCGACACACACACACACACGTACGCCCACACCACCAATACCCCTCTGCAAAGCAACAAAGAAACCCCCCCTCCAATTGCATCGACAGCTGCGAAGCTGCTTTCCACCCCCACTCTCCCGTACTGAAAAGGGGTCGGCGGGTGTAGCATTCTCAAGCCGTGGAGTGCACGAACCGAGTGCGGCGGAAGCACCCTGCAGATCTAAAGGGTCAGGAGATCGATCATTATGTGGTAGGAGGTCTGAGACCATCGGGGGTTATTTTTTCTCTTTTTTTTTTTTTTTCCCGTAGGGTCTGAAAGAGAAAAGCCTTTTACTCTCAGACGATATCAGGCGTGTGTTGTTTGCTGCGTCCCGGTCGCTCAGTGCAGAGTCACTCCTCAGTTACGTTACGGGGGGTGTGGGGGAAACATATTCTTTCACAGAGCAACTGAGTGGCTCACGCCGGAAAACACACACACACACACACACACACACACACACACACACACACACACACACACACACACACACACACACACACACACACACACACACACACACACACACACACACACACACACACACACACACACACACACACACACACACACACACACACACACACACACACACACACACACACACACACACACACACACACACACACACACACACACACATAGCGTGGTCGTACTTTCGTAAAGGGAGGCACCACGTTAAAACGGGTCCGCAACACACACACACACACACACACACACCCACAAAAAGAAAAAAAGCAGTAATTTATGGTCTTCCGCTGAAAACAACAACAACCTCTTTTTCTCTTTTTCTTCTCTCTCGCTCTCTCTCAAAAGAAGGAGAGAGAAAAATACTCGAGGGGCTTACTTCGAAGGAGGCTAGAGGGGGAGAAACAATACAACCACAAAGTGGGTCCTTTTTGTTAAACGCTTACGCCCGCCACAGAACCGTGATTTACCTGTGTTTCGTGTGGGCTACAGCACATTTACCTCCTTTGTCTATCGCAACTGGCAGTCTCTTCAAGCATTTCCTACAAAGCAGGTGCTTATACAAAAAAAGAAGAGCACACAGCAAATCCAAGTCTTTGATTTCCTTCAAACCCGAGTAGCCGTCTCTAGCAACGGACGGGAGCGAAGACTGTCGGCGACGTAGATAAAGAAGAATAAAAAGAATCGTCCAGAACACCTTGCAACCGTGCTGCTTTCGCGCTTCGAAACCGGTTCTGCAGCTTTCTAAGCGCGGTTTCTGGCCTCCAGCGTCGCCGTAAAGAAGCTACAAACCAGACGCCCAGGTGTCTAATCGACCACAAACGGAAGGAAAGAACACTCAGTCCGACACCAAAAGACGCTCTAGCAGGCAAAAAAGAAGAAAGAAACTCGGTCCAGAAGCTGACTTCGTTTGAGACTGGCATTGTCTGAGACCGGGAGATTTTGGCTGAAGGACACTCTGTCGGTCAGGCAGCCTCTTTTTTGTTGACCAAGACGGACGACGCCCGCGGTTGCTTGCAGAAAGGAAACACCTGTGCAACCCACGGACTCTCTCTTCCTGCGCCGAAAACGGCTGAAAAACAGCGACGAAAAGCAGAAGAAAACGGAACTCTTTTCGTCTGCCAGACTCTTTTTGTCTCAACCCGATCGTGGTCGTGCCGAGTTGTCGTGCCGCATCTTCCGGATCACTGCTACGAAAGCAGAGTTGAGAGGCTATCCGTTTCGGAGCAGCGCAGTGCTCGTCTCGTCTTCCTATTCTCCCCGAGTCACCTACCGAGCAGTCTGCCGCACATTTTATTGTGCGCTCGACACCCGAGAAAGAAGCGCGAATCAGTCACAAAGGGGGCGCACCTACAAAAAAATAATAACCGCAAAGACACCGATCGACCGGTAGCACACACACACACACACACACACACACACACACACACACACACACACACACACACACACACACACACACACACACACACACACACACACACACACACACACACACACACACACACACACACACACACACACACACACACACACACACACACACACACACACACACACACACACACACACACACACACACAACACACACACACACACACACACACACACACACACACACACACACACACACACACACACACACACACACACACACACACACACACACACACACACACACACACACACACACACACACACACACACACACACACACACACACACACACACACACACACACACACACACACACACACACACACACACACACACACACACACACACACACACACACACAAAAAGAACAACCAAAGCGAAAAATAATTTGAAACCCCCATTTCTGCGCCGCAGCCACCCGGGAGAGAAGAAAAACCCGACCCTTTCGTTCTGAAAAAAAGCGTGCGAACTCCACGGTCTCGAGACAAGTCGTGAAGGCAAAAGAGAAGGGCGCGACTGGTCGTCACGAAAAAAAGTACAAACGAAAAGCAAAAAAACAACAACAACACCAACAACAACAACAGCAACAAAAAGCGAACTTTCACTCTAAAAAAGACAACGAATCAGCGTTTTTTTTTTCTTCTCGTCGACTCTCTTTCCCGGGTGGCTCCTTTCGTGGCAACGAGAGAGCTAAACCCTGATCAGGTATTCTCCTGGCCGACAGCGTAGGACGCGCAAGTGTATCTCTCCTCGTCGTGGAAACAAAGTTTTGCGACGTCCTCGGTCGGGAGCAGCACGAGCTCAAGTCCCTGCTGGGTTTTGCATACTTTTCAAAAAAAAAAAAAAAACAAAAAAAGCAAGAGAAAAACAATACTCGTAGGGAGCTGCCTTGTGCTTTTCGACGGAGGCTGAGAAAAGAGAGAAGCAGACCAAACGCTTAAAACCCAGATCCACCAGTGTTTCGTGGACTACAGCACACTCCTCCTTCGAGATCTTGCAGGCCTTCTCAAGTATTTCCTGCAAAAAAAAAAAAAGGTCCGGTGCGCCTAAGGAACCAGTCAGAAGGCGGAAACCAGACTGACGGCAAGGAACCGTGGACCCTTTAGCAGTAAACCAAGGGGTTTCCCCCGAGCCTCTCCCCTCCACCTTACGCCGCAACAAAAGTAGCGATTTGAACATACGCCCGATTCCAAGCAACTTTTTTTCGGTAGAAGAACTCTTGCAGTGCCCCACTGGGAATTTGTGTACAGAGGAAGTGCACGTACGTTGCGGTCTCCCACCTATTCTACACCTCTCGTGCCACTGCACAAAGTCAGACTAGAGTCAAACTCAACAAGGTCTTCTTTCCCCGCTGACAGTCTCCTAGCTATCCGTTGGAAAACCGGGTCAACTCCCCACCCCTCTGCGGACTCTAGTCAGGCGCTGTCGTCGGGGGGTGGGAAAAAAAAAAGAGCGCTAACCCAAACAACTTCCGCCGGTCGAGAACCCTTGCCTAAAGAAATCTACTGCCTTCGGGTAGGCTGACAGTTGTCGTCGGGGGAAAAAAAAAAAAAAAAAAAAGGAAAAAAAAGGGGGACCACAAAAAAAGAGCGAAAAAAAAGGAGCACGCGAAAAGGGGTGTGTTGGGGGTGTCGGCCGTGCCCGCCTCCACACAACCCCCCCCCTCCGAAACTGAGATTTCCCCCCCTCCCCCTCTCCCCAACAACCTTTTGTTACCCTTCTTCTTCTTGTTTCCCCCAAAACAAACGAGCCTTCCTCATCGTGTCCGGACGTGTCTCCGCAGAGCAGCGCATTCCGTCCTTTTCCTCTCGGGGATTCTGGGAAACGGAGGGGGGAGGAGGGAATTGAGCCAGGTCAGGAATTGAGCCAGGCCACCCCTATTTCTTGGAAGTGCGTCGAATTGCTTCATATCACCGTCCATCAGAAAGTCTTATCACCGGCGAGCAGGCTGTTGTAGGCTATCGCAATCTATCATCGGTCTGCCAGCACGGGCGCACCGGCTCAGATATGGATAACAGGGGGAGGCTCCCCTCGGGAAGACCCAGCGGGAAGGGTCTGCTGCAAAGCCCGCAGAGAGGCCCCGTGGGCAGGGGCCGGGGCCGCGGCGCCGTCGTCCTGCCGCTCGACGAAGTGGCCCACCCGTTCTGGCAGCAGCAGTACCAGCCGCAGCAGCAGCAGCAGCAGCAGTACCAGCCGCAGCAGCAGCAGCAGCAGCAGCAGTCCCAGCCGCAGCAGCAGCAGCAGCAGCAGCACCAGCCGCAGCAGCAGCAGCAGCAGCAGCAGCAGCAGCAGCACACCTACCACCAGCGGGAAGGGCAAACCCCGCCCGAGCACCCGCTGCCGCAGCAGCAGCAGCAACAGCGGCAACCGCAGCGCGAGCAGGGGTCGCCGCAAGAAGAGCTGCAAGAGCGGCAACCGCAGCTGCAGCAGCAGCTGCAGCTGCTGCAGCACCAGCACCGGCAACTCCAGCAGCAGCAGCAGCAGCAGCAACACCAACAGCCGCAACAACAGCAACACCGCCAAGCGCAACAGCAACAACCGCAGCCGCAACAACAGCAGCACCGCCAAGCGCCGCAGCAACAGCACCAACACCAACAACAACAACAACAACACCGCCAAGTGCACCAGCAACAGCAACAGCAACAACCGCAGCAGCAGCAACAACAACAACAACACCACCACCGGCTGCAGCACCCGCAGCACCTGCACCTGCAACTGCACCAAGAAGAAGAAGACCAGCCGGCGCCGCCGCCGCAGCAGCAGCCGCCCGCCGGCGCGCCGGCCGCGTCTTTCCCGGTGGGGCTGGGCCCGACGACGGGATACGGCGGCTACCCGCTGCGGTCGAGTCCGAGCGTCTCGCTGCCGCTGTCGCCGCAGCTCGCGCCGAACCCGCGGTCGTCGTCGACGCTGAACCCGTTCTACTCGCAGGACGCTAGCCCTGTCACCCCGCTGACACCTTCGAGCAACCACAACGCCAACAACAACAACAACGCGTGGAACAACAACAGCAGCATGAACAACATGCAGCCGTTCTCAGCGTCCCACAGCGTCATCTACAACGACGGGCCCCACCGCGCGAGCCGGACAGGCACGCCGAACGGCAGAGCGAGCTTCGTGGGAAGCCCTGTGGGCAGCGCCGGGGGTCTGCAAGCGCCGTTTTCAACGGGGAGCTTCGACCTGCCGGCCGGGGGCAAGCACCTGTCGGTGCCGAGCCGGCCGCTGGACAACACCATGAGCGTCACGTGCACGTCGGTGGTGACGCCGGACGTCGGGAGCCTGGTCCTGCGCGGGGATAGCCACTCTCAGCCGCTTCTCGAGGCGTCGCGGCACTCAGACGACCTGCGGTCGTGGCGCGCGTTCCCGCTGAAGACAAAGCGCGCGTCCGTGTTCGGGTTCTTCTCGCACGCCGACCCCGGGAAAGACCTCGAGCAGCCCTTCTTCACCGCGTTCCCGAGCGGACTCTCGTCCGCCACCGCTTTGCAGTGCACCCCGGCCAACCACCAATTGCCGCCTTCCGCGGTGCCCATCGCCGGGCACAATCTACTAAACGGCGGCCTTCAACGGGCGGAGACGATTGTCGACCCAGTCGAGTCGAATACCTCGTCGCTCGATATGAACGAGATCGACGTGGGCCGGGTCGGCCCGACGGTGGAGCAGCGGCGGCTGAAGGTGAAGGCGCTGAGCCCGCTGCGGCAGCGCGGGTACAACGTCATCAACAGCCTCCCGTTCCAGGTCCTCTTCGCGCTGCTCATCGTCTTCGACCTGACAATGCTCGGCGTCACGTACTGGGCCGAGGAAACGGGGAAGGACAACCTCGCGGCCCGGCTTCACGCGATCACCCTCTTCGACGCGTGCCTTTTCCTCGCCGAAATCTTAGCCCGCGGCTGGTCCGGGGGCTGGAAGGCGTTTTTTAGAGGCCGCCACAAGCGGGTGAACGTCGTCGAGCTGGTGGTCATCGCAGCGTGCGTCGTCCTCGAGCTGATAACGTTCCTCGACGACTTGGGCGTCGGACTGCGGAGCGTCGCGCCGTTCCTGCTCGGCGCGTTCCGGGTGCTCCGGCTCTGCAGGTTCTTCCGCCTGCTGGCCGTCGCCATTGAACTCGCGATGAACGGATCGCGGGTTGCACGGTCCCGGGTCAGCGGGAAGCGGAAGCGGCATTTAGTCCGGCATTACGACCTGGACCTGGCGTACGTGTCGCCCCGGATCATCGCGATGTCCTGGCCGGGGGTGGGGCTGGAGCAGTTTTACAGGAACTCGGCGAACACGGTCGCAGAGTACCTCAAAACGCAGCACCCGGAGGGGTACAAAGTGTACAACCTCTGCGCGGAGCGCGCGTACGACGCGGCAGTGTTCGACCACAACGTGCAGCGGGTCCTCATCGACGACCATAACGCGTGCGACCTCTCGATCCTCCACCGGTTCTGCGTGTCGGCCGAGCAGTTCCACGCGCGCCACCCGGACAACGTCATCGTCGTGCACTGCAAGGCCGGCAAAGGCCGGACGGGAACGTGCATCTGCTGCTACCTGATGTGGACCGGCGCCGAGAAGTCCGCCGCGTCTGCCATGCGAACCTTCGCGAAGGCGCGAACAGATGGGGGGTTCTCCGGCGTAGAGTCGCCGTCTCAGGCTCGGTACGTCGGGTACTTCGAAAAATACCTCTTCGCGCACCGAAAGGCGCTGGTCCGCACGAAGCTGCGGGTGCGCGAGATGCGGGTCGGCCCTCTTCCGGGGTTCGTGCGGAACGTGGCGTCGCTGTGGTGCGTCGTCCTCGCAGGATCCAGCTGCAAGGTCCTTTGGTCGAGTGACCCATCGCGGGCCTTCAACCCGGACCCCAGCAAGAGCCCCCCGCCAGCCGACCGGCGCCGCTCGCAGCTGCCGAAGAAGAAGCCGCTGCCGGAGCGCGTCCCCACCTCTCGGAAGCCGTCCGCCGCAGACCTATACGTCGTCGACGCCGCGCCGCCCCCTCCAAACCCGGGGAACCCGCTGGAGGTCCCGGTACCGGCGGCGCTGACGTCGTCCGAGTACCACGAGCAATACGAGGTCCCCCGCCAGCGGCGCTGCAGCAGCTCCGCCCGGAAGAAGTCGGAGACGGCGGACCGCCCTGTGCCGGCGTACGTGCGGTACGACGTGTCGTCGATGCCCGAGCTGTCGGGCGACATCCGCATGCACTGGTTCTACGGCGACTGGGACGAGCCGGTCGGCGTCAAGTTCTCGGAGTGGTGGCTCTGGCTCAACACCTCGATGATCGACACCTCGCAGCCGGTGACCCTCGAGCGGGACCAGATCGACGGCCCGCACAAGAAGAAGAACCGCGATCGGTATCCCGCCGAGTTCTCCGTCTCCATCTCGTTCTCCCCGGGAAGAAGGGCAGGCAGCTTCACTTGAAAGTTCTGCAGACGCACGCAGAGTTGAAAATGAGTCTCACGCTCCCGTGTTGAAGGGTCGACGAAAAGCATCTCGTTTTCACCTGGGAGGAGGGCTGGTAGTTACAACACCTGATTCTGCGGACGCACACGCAGCAGGGGAAGATGCTGTCCATCGGTCAAAGAATTCTTCGTCCTCCCGGAGCAGGGAATCACGTGCGCCCCGGGGTTGAAGAACCCCAAGCAGGGGTCGGCGATATCTCGTGTCGTCTTCCGAGTACCACGAGCAATACGAGGTCCCCCGCCAGCGGCGCTGCGGCAGCTCTGCCCGGAAGAAGTCGGAGCCGGCGGACCGCCCGGTGCCGGCGTACGTGCGGTACGACGTGTCGTCGATGCCCGAGCTGTCGGGCGACATCCGCATGCACTGGTTCTACGGCGACTGGGACGAGTCGGTCGGCGTCAAGTTCTCGGAGTGGTGGCTCTGGCTCAACACCTCGATGCTCGACACCTCGCAGCCGGAGACCCTCGAGCGGGACCAGATCGACGGCCCGCACGAGAAGAAGAACCGCGATCCCGGTATCCCGCCGAGTTCTCCGTCTCCATCTCGTTCTCCCCGGGAAGAAGGGCAGGCAGCTTCACTTGAAATTTCTGCAGACGCACGCAGAGTTGAAAATGAGTCTCACGCTCCCTTGTTGAAGGGTCGACGAAAAGCATCTCGTTTTCACCTGGGAGGAGGGCTGGTAGTTACAACAGCTTCTTCTCGGCTCTTGGTCGTCGAGAAGCTGTCCAAATGTCAAGAATTCGTCCTCGAGCAGGAAGTCATGCGCGCTCCCGCATTGAAGAACCCCAAGCAGGTCGACGAAACCTTGTCGGCTTCTGTCCCGCCCACGACGACGGAAGAAGTCTGTGACGCACGCCGCACTGGCTTGAGGTCAAAAACTCGTTCTCCGAGCAGAGAATCAATACACACACAACGCGCTTTCGAAGCGGATTCGAATGTTTCGGAAGTCTCGAATGTGATTTGAGCACGTTTTCCAACCTGTTTTACCCACCTGTATCACCTTCTTCTGGCGGCTCGACGATACCATGAAACACCACAAAAAAGATGGGCAATCGAAACATCAGCCTTGGACAGATTCGCCGATGTGGTGAACTCTACGTGTACGCAAAATCCAGCAGGCTCACTCACGCACCCCCCGGCTGCTGGCTGTGGTTCTTTGCGTTAACAATGACATTCGTACGCACTGGAGATTAGTAGTTGGCAGCGCGATACACGAAGCTTACCAAAAAACGAGGGTGAGGTCCGCTAGTGTACAGAAAGAAGAAGGAAGGCCGCTCCTGGTCCAGGAACGTGACGGTCAACCACAGCTTGCGTCGGAAAGCTTGCGTCGGAAGCAGCACAGTGCCACACACAACCAGCCCTGTGGCTGACCTTCTCGACGAGCTTGTGTTCAGCGCGAGCGCCAAGCCCCAAGGTGCGCCAAGCCTTGATGCTTTAGTTTGGAAATCGGTAGCCACTTGACCCGTAGCAGCCCGTGGCTCTGCAGTACGGCTTTCTCTGGTACCTGGTCCGTACAAACAAAAGAAAGCGCCAATGGCCCATACTATTTTGCCGTCTCTCTCCAAAAACAGAAGACCTAAGACACACGAAGTACCTACCCCTACCCCTGAGGACAACTCCTCCCCGTGACGGATTCGCCTGTGCTCTACGAACAGCTAACAAACCAGACTCACACCGCTGTCCTGTCTGCAGACACTGAGGTTCCGCGCTGATGACGCCGCCTTATGTGTCCGTGGCTTAAAGGACCGAAACACGGCGCAGACGGGACCAGTGCGGTGTTGAGCGCATATCCATTCCAAGCATGTTCTCGCAATACCCCTGAGGACAAAGGGCACTTATCGTGGGTGGGACACACCCCTGTGGAAGACCGTCTTCTCGCGTTGGCGTCGCCTAGACGCTCACGGCCACCCAGCGATCCTGTCACGGGATGAAAGGAGCCGACTCTAACACGGGGGCGTAGGTACTACTGTCTAAGGTCCGAGATCGTTCCCCTGTCGACAAGGCGCCCGCACATCGGCACAGCGCCGTGTTCTCCGAACTAAAACAACACTTTCAAATCCAACCACGACTACTGCTACAAATTGTTATGCGAGCCGACTTTCCCTGTTTCTTCTGTCCCGCAAGTGAAAACAGAAACAGAAAATACTCGAGGGGCTGCCTTGTGCTCATCTCGACGGAGGCTAGAGGGGTAGAAACAGTACAACTACAAAAACGCTTTACGCCCGCCATTAAACTCAGATTCACCTGTGTTTCGTGTGGGCTACAGCACATTTTGCCTCCTTTGAGATTGGAATATTGTTGCGATAGTGGGGAGCCATCGGCATGCTGATGACTCCCCACTATATGACAGTCACTTCCTTTGAGATTTTGCAACTGACAGCCTCCTCAAGTATTTCCTACAAAGCAGGTGCTTATACAAAAAGATCTGACCCAAACAACTTCAGCCGGTACAGAAAACCTGCCTGAAACGATTCAACCGGTAGCTTCGGATAGGCTAATTTGACACTCCGGTTGCTGGGGTAAAAAGAAGGAAAAAGTACGCTCAACATTCGCATTCTTCTTAAGAGGTCTTTCCAGGAGGAGTTGGTTGTTTGGACCATGAAATGGCCACAAAATGGCAAGAGTGGTTCCACTGCCACCACCACCCCCACCCCGTTGCGTTCACGAGCCATTGCAAGACCTGTACGGTAGGGGATGCCTGAAAAGACAGTGACTCGAGGGCGCGCAGTTGGGAAAGTATCCTCCTCACGACAGACTTACCTCCTAGGTGGCCATTCGTGCTCCAAAGATTTGCGCGACCGCAGCGCAGGTACTATTGACGCGTTCATTCCTGCCACTCTGGCATGTGGCCATCCGGCCCCCTCTTTAAGATACCCTCCCCCCTGAACGCCCGCACGGGACCGGCGAAAACACAAAAATACTGATTTTTGCATTCAAGCAATCGCAAGAAACCGAGCTGATCGTCCTTCGGGATCGACGGTACCTCAAATAGCGTTGCCGTCACTAGGAATCAGTAGTTGACAGCGTTCTACGTGCTTCACTTTCCAAGGCAGGGAAGTTCCACAAAATGACCCGCACTAATTTTTTGGCGCCTCTCCGAAAAGCGAAAGACCGAAGACACAACGTACCTGCCCCTGCTTTGCGGGGTTTGCGGGTTCAGGCGTCCGAGCAAGCAGTCACAGCTGTGCGCATTCCTTTTTTTTTTTTTTTTTTTTTTTTTTTTTGGTTCTAGAATTTCTTGCCAGCTGGGGTGGAGCATTCGCAAAAAAAAAGGCGCGAATCCCGGCCCAGCACAAAAAAAGCAGCTCTCCGCTCAGAAAGAAAAATGGTGCCCCGAAAACCGAAGTAACGAAGTAACGCAAGAACTCCGCATTAACTACGCAAGTGTGATGGACCTTTCTTCGGAGGGGCTCACGCACTCAAAGATCGACTTATACGCATTAACTACGCAAGAGTGTGATGAAACTTTCTGGGGCTCACGCACTCAAAGATCGACTTATACGCATTAACTACGCAAGAGTGTGATGCACCTTTCTTCGGAGGGGCTCACGCACTCAAAGTTCGACGGAATTTCAAGCGAACTTCAACTCTAAAAAGTACGAACTGTCAGTTACCAGCCGTACCCACACCGAAGGACACCCGCCTTGACTGCAGACACAAAAAACACGGATCCTCAAAACTCGAAACAGTCTAAAATCAATAAACGTGTAAAACGTGGGGGGGCCGAGATCGCTTTCCTCGCGAACGTGACCTCGGCGAGAGCCATGGACATGGCAAGACACATAGCAAATAAGAGCGCGCTAAAATACGTCGAATGGCAACAAAGACACACGCACAAGTACACGTACTGCCACTTCAGCAGATAGGATACGCACACTAACATACCTATACCTTAAAGGAGCCTATAAGACAATGGTCACCCGGAGACTATAAAACCCCGGATCCCGAAGTGAACTTGCTCTAAAATCACGAGCGAGCCCGAGAAGGGCACTGGCGCGAGCAGTACCGCCCACGTTCCTAACCATCGTTGCATCGTTGCAAGAAACCCGGGTCTATTTTTTGCGACAACCAATTTCTGCTTCCCTGGAGACAGTATTTGTTACAGCTAAAAACGACGAAGGTCACCCGGAGACTTTAAAACCCCGGAGTTTCAAGCGAACTTTCACTCTAAAAAGAACGTTGGCAGCGGTTTAACCAGAACACATGTAGGTTAAACTGCACAAACAAAAACCGCTCGTGCTCCGGTGCCTGTTCTTGTATGTATATGCACCTGGGAGACTGCCAGTTGCGTCTCAAAGGAGGTAGTGCGGTACTCATCAGCATGCCGATGACTCCACTTCGCAACAATAGTCCAATCTCAAAGGAGGTACATGTGCTGTAGCCCACACGAAACCCAGGTAAATCTGAATTTAATGGCGGGCGCAAGCATGTGACCCACTATTTAGTTGTTTTTTTACATAAGCGCCAGCTTGAAAGGAAATGCTCGACGATGCTGCCCGACAAAGAACAGAAGGGATCCCAAGTGCTGTAACTACCGAACCACGTGTTGAACGGACGTGAGGTCATGCGGGTCTACCCCTACACGACAAATCACACAAACACAACAGGTAAAAGTTCTGAGTGAGAAAGCAACACACGGTGGTGTAAGTGAAGAACAAATCAGATTGTGTGTTTGTATTGTAATTGCCCCTCTACCTCTATATTTCCTCCCTTTCATTCGGAGTCGAAGCAGCAACCTCGAGTATTTTCCCCCTCCAGCCTCCGTCGAAATGAGCACAAAGCAGTCCCTCGAGTATTTTTACACTACAGCGCCAGCTTGGAAGGAAATGCTCGAAGCTGCCAGACAAAGAACCGAAGATCCCAAGTGCTGTAACTACCGAACACGTGTTGAACGGACGTGAGGTCATGCGGGTCTACCCGTACAGAGACACACAAACACGACATGGAAAAAGGTTCCGAGTATTGGCAACGACTGACCTCTCGAGTTTTGGCTTCACAATGGCTTAGAAGAGGGGATGAAAACAATCCGCCAGAAAAGCGTGTTCTCATAAAGGTTGTCTTTGGCTTTGGCCAGAATGCATTTTTCTTTTTAGCCACATGCAATGTGTGAGGAAACTGAACCGCTCAAGTAGGACCTTCTGATCATGATCATTTGCCAAATTTGCCACCTGAAACCACGTCCAGGATTTGGGCTCAGGGTAGTGCGGTCAACAAAACTCTAGTTTCCCTTTCTACTTTCTCCTACTCTCGCGGTGTACGGTTTTTTACATCGCCGCAAGCAGGCCCCGGCCGCCGAAAGTTAGGGACATGTGAGCTCAGTACCAACGGTAGAAAATAAAACAAACCCCCAAACAAAAAACCCCAACGCGCGTCTACAAAACTTCCTTATCAAACAAGCAAAGGTCGCAGGCTCGTCCTTCGGGATCGACCGTAACACTCAACGGTCAACAACGAACACTCAAGTAGTAGTAGTAGTAGCAGTTTGAACTTGTTATGCAGCAACAATCTGTGTCGATAGACTGCACAAGTAGTAGTACAATACCGGGCATTCATACCGCAAAGTACTTTACAAACGGAGGGGCTGGTCCCCTCATGGCTTCATTGCCTGCTGACGGAGTCTTGCACACCTCGTCGAAATGAGCACCCGCGCCCTGGAGTATTTCTTCGAGAAAAGTGTGTGTTGTAGACTCGTTTTTACTTCGGCGCTCAAGCTAGCTTGCTAGTATGTGTATGTGTGTGTGCACGTGTATGTTTGCGTATGTACCGTAATTGGAATATTGTTGAACTGGACTAAAGCTGGAACGGATAAATGACAGACCGGGTAAAACCTGGGACACCCGGGGTGGGGTGGGGGGCACTGGTGCAGTCACCTGCGTGACTGCACCAGTGATCCTCCTGTGACAGCGGCATCAATGGGTCGAGCTGAGTATTGAGCACCCGAAGGCACAAGGCACGGGCAAGAATGATCCTCCAGCTGCGTTTCCTTTCCGTGCCCAAGTTCTCGCTTCTGCGGCGCTCGTTTTGCTGCCGCTTCTACGCGCAGCTCTCTTCCGCCTTGCCCAGGGACCAAAACGGGAATGAGAGAAACAAACGGGCGAACCCGGCTGGGGGGAAAACGTTCTCACACGATCGACGGCGTTGATCCATGCCTGAAGATCCGTACGGACCGAGGCCGGGACCGGGACGACCTCAGACACTAAACGGGTGCCTTTGGCGGGACGATCTCGATGTGGACGAGGATGATGATGAGGTGGCAAGGCTGGTGATATCCAGCTCCATTCTTTGAACGCTGCGCGCTTTCGCGCCGCGTGCTTTTTTCTTGAATTTCCCCGCCGGCAGCTCTGCCGAGGGTTATAAGGGAATCAAATTCTTTTTCCGTGGCTATAAGGGAATATTGAAAATACCGGGTGGCTATAAGACAATTTGCCCAAATTTTTATTACAAGAGATTGCAGGAGGTTGCCACCAGGAATGATCCTCCAGCTGCATTTCCTTTCCGTGCCCCAGTTCTCGCTTCTGCGGCGCTCGTTTTGCTGCCGCAGTATGCAGAAGAGTAGCGCAAGAGCAACACGGCGTTGTCTTCGAGGGTATACATGGGAATGATCCGCCAGCTGCATTTCCTTTCCGTGCCCCAGTTCTCGCTTCTGCGGCGCTCGTTTTGCTGCCGCAGTATGCAGAAGAGTAGCGCAAGAGTTCTACGCGCAGCTCTCTTCCGCCTTGCCCAGGGATCAAAACGGGAATGAGAGAAACACGGGCCACTAACCAAACAAACGAAGGGGCGACACCGGCCGATTGGCTACGACGGCCGCAGGGACGAAGTCACGCCACCTGCCCCAAAAGAAACAAGGACGGGGGTGCGTGTGTGTGGGGCACTTACATTTCTTGTTCACCTGGATGAGGTTTCTGGCTAGTACTAGCTAGCTGGGAGCACAGTGCACTTCGCTGGGTTAATTCCCCCGATAAATCGACAGCACCAGGGTCGCGATATTCTGCACCGTACGCAAAGTCGCCAGGGCACCCAGCCCCATCTTGGGGGTGTCCCAGGGTTTACCCGGGTCAACATTAATCCAATTACCTAGCCCCCCCCGTGCATAGGATGGATAGCCAAACCCCCTTGATTAAGATGGATAACGGGCGAGAATGCCAATCCATCTTAAACACGGGGGTGAGGTACCCCTGTGCAAAGTGACTACACGGTAGTCTACTGTGCCCCCGTGTTTAAGATGGATACCCCCCTTGATTAAGATGGATACCGCCAAAACCCGAGTTTTTCATCCATCTTATGCACGGGGGGGGCTAGGTACGGTGCGTATTAGTGCGTTGCTCAGGGTAGTCGAAGGCCTGACAATCACACTAATGCAACAAATTCTCACTCACGGGGAGAGCCGGGGGCAGTGAAGTAACGAAGCCCGCGAACGGTGGGTGGTGACCCCTCCGAACAGCCTCCCTGGCCCTGGCCCACGCCTGATGCCGCAACCCCTTAACCCGGGCGGCGGCGCTTTGGCATGAGCCAGGAACCTCAAGGGGAGCAGCGCGAGAGGCATCATCCACGCTTCAAAGGCCCACACACACTATTGCAACAAATTTACAATCCAATTACGGTATGTGTATGTGTGAGGGTGTGTGGGGACGTATTTGTGTTGAGCGTGTGCGTGTACCCTCAAGTGTACGTTTCTGGATAACAGTGGATGCGATCGTTCGCACACTGCTTCGTTGTCTACATCCCATTTCCAACTTCCCTGCCACCTACGCCATTCAACCCTACCTTTACAGTGCCTATTCTTCTGCCCGCCTAGTCCGTAGTTCTTTTGTTTCGGTCCCCACTTTTTTTTTTCATTGTGATATTCTACTCGATTTTCGACCGTACTTGGAACTCCGC
Source organism: Diplonema papillatum (assembly GCA_030068145.1). Taxonomy (NCBI): domain Eukaryota; phylum Euglenozoa; class Diplonemea; order Diplonemida; family Diplonemidae; genus Diplonema; species Diplonema papillatum. The sequence goes on from JAPJBO010000591.1 coordinate 97,197, forward strand.
CAAAAAACCAAGATGTACATGTCAGTACGAGAAGTTTCGACTCAAGCCATCTCCCTTCAATCTTGCATTCTTGCAGAGCATATGCAGCGGCATCCGCCGTGGCGCAGCAATGCTGGGACTAAGCTTTGACCATGTTGTTTGCTACCAAACTGGTAGCAAAAAAGGCATGCATACTCGTATACGATGCCATATAAAAGAACCCTTCCGACGATGTTAAACCCCCGAATTCTCAAGCGAGTTTTTACTTTAAAAACTACAAGAAACAGTCTAAAAACAGTCTAAAATGTGTTGCCCTGCCCTACCTTACCTACAGTACAGTTGCCTTAGGGCCTACGGGCAAGCGAATGCTGATTCAACCCCTTACGCACAGAGGAAAAGGGGGAGTTGTTCACCGATGAGCCTGATTGCAGGGTCTCTGCACTTCTCAGGTGCAGGAGATGGAAGCTGGGGTGCAAAGCAGGCGTCACACCCGCTACTCGGATGTGGCCCTCAAAAGACAACGGCTCCGGCGCTTCATTTGTGCGTGCGCCCCTTCCTCCCAACCTGTCATTTTCTTGCATACGCGCCAGCTTGAAAGGAAATGCTCGAACGATGCTGCCCGACAAAGGACAGAAGGGATTCCAAGTGCTCTAACTACCGAACCACGTGTTGAACGGACGTGAGGTCATGCGGGTCTACCCCTACACGACAAATAACACAAACACAACAGGTCAAAGTCCTGAGTGAGAAAGCAACACACGGTGGTGCAAGCGAAGAACAGACGAGGGGTACAGGGATGCACATCGATCGTGTGCATCTTGACAACTTTGAGCCCGTCTACCCCTCTCCCCTGGAACTGCATTGAATTGCCTGCTGCTGTGCAACCGATAAGCTTGGACGAGTCCTTTTCTTGAATCGCGAACGATCCTTTCCGTGGGATGTTGAAACCGCCATTTGAGATTATTGAGGCGAGGTCATGCCAGATTAGTTAGCTATGTCACCAGAGCGGAATGCTGCTCCGTATCAGATCTTCATTTGCCAGGCTTTGATTTGCAGTCGAACTGACTTAACGGGAGCGCCTGAGTTTCGCCGGGTCAACGTTGGCCGAACGGTGGGGTTGGTGTCTCCCGTCGCGTCCCGCCTAGCTCGTTTGCGGGGAGGTCACTTACCTGTCGTGACCCAGCAGGGGGCCCGGACTCCTTCCCGGCTGGCGGGAGCTGCGGCCTGTATCCCAGGGATAGTGGGTGCCTGGTGAAAACCGGGTTTAAAAACCAGTTTTTGCAAAAAGGTCCCGGACCTGGCCATGACGAAAGTGTGCACCAAATACACAACCCCACACCTTTTGACTTGTTTTATGTGTCGGAATTGTCAGCGCGGTAGCGACGACCGCGAGAACACATATAGGTAGGAGGGGAGAGGCCCTGGACTGCTAAGGCGTGACAACCCCGCCCCTGTCCCTCCCAGGGAGCCACCCCGAAACTAGCCTGGCCACCTGACGGTGGAGGCCCACCCTTTGACTTGCAGCACCCATGAAGCCCTTTCTGTTGCTCTAAGAGAACCCATTTCACAACGGTCGCACAGAGACCCTAAACCCCCGGAATTTCAAGCGAACTAACTTTAAAACCCGGTTTTCGGAAAAGATAATAAATGCAAGAAAAAAAACGAGTATAATAATTGTGGGGCGTTACCGGCGGGTACACTAAGCACCTTGCCCGTACGCGACTTTGATGGAGCACGGGGTTGAAGGTCATGCCCGCAGTCTTTTTTTAGTGTCAGGCAGTGGCAATCTGAGCGCCGAGGTAGAAAAACCCTCATTCTTGTGGAAACCCCTCATTCCTTCTTGTCCGGAATTTGCTTCCTGAGCAAGAATGGTAGTAGGAAAACCGGAAGCTCGGTTTTTGGCCATTTTTGGAAACTCACGCACTACTCCTGCTGTATCCGCGTATTAGCACTTTTGGTCAGCATTGCCTCGGCCCGGCGGGCGAAGCCGCTTCCCTGTGCTAACACAACACGCAAACGAAAAGAACGAGCATTTCCGGAGTTGGGCTTCGGCACTGATAAAGTAGGCGAAGCAACGGACGAGCATCAACTGAGCAATGATGATGAAAATGATAAAGCATTCTTGTTACACACTGCACTCTAATTAGTGGATCCCCCAAGAATCGCGAACAAATAATTATTAATTGCTCCACTAATTAAACCACTAATTGAATGACCACTAGTTGCTGACCTCTCAATTCGAAGACTTGCGACGGTCGAAGGAGGAGGCCGTTTCTTCCGGCTCGCTACGCGAGCCGGAAAATCAATTATTAGCAATTAGAACACTGGGGAAATTTTAAACAGTTCATCCACTAATTAGATGACCACTAAATGGAGGACCACACGTTATATGACCATTACTTAGAGTGCTGTGTGCATACATATATCTCTCTGGGAGGGGGGGGGGGGGGGGTTTCTTCCTGTATTAGCACCTTTTAGTCGGCTTCGTCTTCCTTTTCGTTGTTCCGGAAATGTTTCCTTCAGTACAGACGTGCTGTTAAAAAATGCAGAAAAATAAATACACGAAACAGTCTTGGAAAGAAACACAAACAGAAATTGATGTTCTGTCGTCGTGCGTTATATTCCCGTATTTCTTCGCCTTTTTTCCACAACAAAACTACGCATTTCTTTCTGTGTGTTCCTTCTTTCTTTTCCAGCCAAATTCCAATGCGTGAGGAAACCTGGAGCGCCAGTGGGAGGACCCTCTGATCATGAAAATCGCACGTCCAGGAATTCGGGTTCATTGGGTGAAATGCGGCGAAGAAAAAGAAAAAAAGACCTCTTGTTTTCCGTTGTTATCTCTTTTTCTCCTGCTCTCGCAGTGAACGACTTCATTCTGCTCCACATTCTTTTTTATGCGCCTATATTTTGGTGTTCCTTGCGTACGTTTGTCTAACAGGAGTGAATACCTGAGTGCCCCCGTTTGCGGCTTCGAGGATCCGTTTCCGTTTTTTTTTTTTTGTTTCCGTTCCGCTGTTTTGAGGCGAACGAGCGATCGACAGTACCGGGATATATGCGGGGGCGGCTTCGGAAGGCATCAAGCTTGCGTGAACTGTACTCGCGCGGGAGCGAACACTGTAGTAAATTTGTTGCATTAGTGTGATTGTTAGGCCTTCGACTACCCTGAGCAACGCACTAACACTGTATAAGCAGTATTGAGCACCTGCTTTGTAGGAGGAAATACTACAGGAGTTGCCAGTTGCGAAATATCAAACAGGTTGGCTTTGGTCGCCACTAGCTTCCCGGGAACCGCCACGCGGCCTTTCCCGGGAATTTATTTTGCTGCAAGCGTCGCCGGAAGGCAAGGTCCTAGGATGCCTTCGGTTCTTTGTTTGACAGCTTTGTCCAGCATTTCCTTCCAAGGTGGCGCGAAGGCGAAGCGGCGAGAAGAATGCTGTCGCTGCCGTTTCTCATCAGTTGTGATGTGTCTCTGGTCGCTTCGTAGGTCTGTATGAGCCGGTCCGTCCCTATCTCAAAAACTGCATCGAAGTGTCCGCCGCTGTTTATCACAGGGATCACGGTCCACCACGGTCTATCAGGTCCAGCTATGAGTTTTTAGACCAACCATGCATTTTCACAGTACGCTCCTACGCTGCCAACCATCAGTTTTTAGTACCAACCTCGCTCTGTGCATTCTGCCGCCAGCTATGAGTTTTTAGACCAACCATGCATTGCACAGTATGCTCCTACGCTGCCAACCTCATGAGTTTTTAGTACCAACCTCGCCCTGTGCATTCTGCCGCCAGCTATGAGTTTTTAGACCAACCATGCATTGCACAGTACGCTCCTACGCTGCCAACCATGAGTTTTTAGTACCAACCTCGCCCTGTGCATTCCGCCGCCAGCTATGAGTTTTTAGACCAACCATGCATTGCACACTACGCTCCTACGCTGCCAACCATGAGTTTTTAGTACCAACCTCGCCCTGTGCATTCCGCCGCCAGCTATGAGTTTTTAGACCAACCATGCATTGCACAGTACGCTCCTACGCTGCCAACCATGAGTTTTTAGTACCAACCTCGCCCTGTGCATTCCGCCGCCAGCTATGAGTTTTTAGACCAACCATGCATTGCACACTACGCTCCTACGCTGCCAACCATGAGTTTTTAGTACCAACCTCGCCCTGTGCATTCCGCCGCCAGCTATGAGTTTTTAGACCAACCATGCATTGCACACTACGCTCCTACGCTGCCAACCATGAGTTTTTAGTACCAACCTCGCCCTGTGCATTCCGCCGCCAGCTATGAGTTTTTAGACCAACCATGCTTTGCACAGCATGCTCCTACGCTGCCAACCATGAGTTTTTAGTACCAACCTCGCCCTGTGCATTCTGCCGCCAGCTATGAGTTTTTAGACCAACCATGCATTGCACAGTACGCTCCTACGTTGCCAACCATGAGTTTTTAGTACCAACCGCGCAAGACGCAAGAAAAACACACCAACCAACCCAGGTGGGGAGGATCGGCAAGTAAGAAGCACAAAACCACAAAGAAAAAAAACACCGCCAAAAGATGGGTTTTCTCGACGCCGACCTGCTGTACCCGTCCCTGAAGGACCAGAAGAACGCGCACAAGAAGAAGCGGTTGCTCCAGGGACCCAAGTCGTGCTTCTTGGACGTGCGGTGCCAGTCGTGCTCGAAGGTCACCGTCGTCTTCAGCCACGCCTCCACGGTGGTTATGTGTGCCGCGTGCAGCGCCGTCCTGGCCCAGCCGGCAGGAGGTAAGGCCCGTCTCACAGCTGGATCGAGCTTCCGCGTGAAGTCGGACATTTAAGAGCGCGTCAGCGGAAAAAACGGAATCATCAACAAAAAAAAAAAGAAAGTTTAAAAAAAATGTATCAAAAGGAAGTTCCTCCCCGGAATACGGGGGAAGAAAAAAAAAGACAGCAAAAACCCCAGGGGTGTGGGATGGGGGACGAGAAGCTCGGAGGCACCTCCAAAAACAAGCCCCCTGCTGACATCTGACACGCTCCTCGCGTGTGTGCAGAGTGCCCTTCGACACAGACTGCTTGCGTTCTCCTGGGTTCATCTGTTTTTTCTCTCTCTCTTTATTTCACCTCCGAAGCAGTTCCGCCGCCTCGGAGCAGGCGTGCCATCAGCGTAAAAAAAGGGTATACGCGACGAAAGAAACGAAACAAAAAACCACAACCTTTTTTTTTTCCCGCGCGTTTATCAGTTCATTACACGTGGGCTATGCCTGCCCTTGAGGCGCCGGAAGGTGTCTGAACCGGACACAAAAACGCTGAACTTCGATGTGTCGACAACTAATTCGTCGGCCACCGCCTTGAATTGTGTAGCAAGTGAGTTGTAGGACAGATCAAGTTTGCTATGCATCAGCGACAGAAGCTGTGCACACTGACGCATAGATACGCTGCCTTGAATTGCGTAGCAAGTGAGTTGTAGGACAGATCACGTTTGCTATGCATCAGCGACAGAAGCTGAGCGCACAGACGCATAGATACGCTGCCTTGAATTGTGTAGCAAGTGAGTTGTAGGACAGATCAAGTTTGCTACGTATCAGCGACAGAAGCTGTGCACATTGACGCATAGATACGCTGCCTTGAATTGTGTAGCAAATGAGTTGTAGGACAGTTCAGGTTTGCTATGCATCAGCGACATATGCTGTGCACACCGACGCGCTGTCATGGATTGTGTAGCAAGTGAGTTGTAGGACAGATCAGGGTTACTTTGCATCAGCGACAGAAGCTGTGCACCAGACGCATAGATACGCTGCCATGAATTTTGTAGCAAATGAGTCGCAGGACAGATCACGTTTGCTATGAGGGACAGAAGCTGGGCACACGGACGCATAGCCATGATGATCTGCATTCTCTCCCTGACTAACATCCGCTAGCCCATCTAAAATATTTTGCTAAAACCGCCAACAGGACACGCCAATGCATTAGCCGACAGCCAGCTGCGCGCGGCGACGAGCCGGAAAGACAAAAAAGGAAGACACAAAACAAGAAAAAGTGCCGGAAACACGAAAGAAATGCGGCTTCGGGAAAATTCGGCAATGGCCCGCGGCGTTCGGGCTGCTGGGCGCTCGGTTACTTCTGCCTGGGGCAAAGTGGCTCAGCGCTGCGGGGCAAGAGGGGGGGGGCGGGGGGGGCCTTTCTCGTCCTCCCCAGCGCTCTGCAAGCTTCGTCCATCTTCCCCCTCTGTACACGTACTCGTCCGCTCCCTTCCCGAGGCAATACCCTCGTTTTTCAACACGCCCGTCATCTTCGACGCCTCCTCCTCTGAATCCACCTAAACCATCCCCAGACGGCTCCTCACCTTGTCTTCGCGCAAGGCCCTCACGAAGATCCCATTTTCCCCCGAGCTCTTCACACACCTTATCCGCCTCCGCCGGCGAGACGAAGCAGATGCCCTCTGCTATTGAAACCAGCCTGAACCTGGTTAGCACTCGCTTGCAGTGCTTCGACAGCTTGAGGTACCCCCTCCCCCAGCTTCGCCCGGCTCCCCCAGCTTCGCGCTGATGATAGTCCGCCTTATGTGTCCGGCTTAAAGGACCAAAACACGGCGCAGACGGGACCAGTGCGGTGTTGAGCACATCATCCATTTCCATATTCCAAGCGAGTTCTTGCAATCCCGCCTCGCTTGCACCACGACTTGGACGCTCTCCCCCCGGCAGCTCCTTTTTTGGCTCCCTTGCATCGTATAACGCCTCCAGAGTTGTCTGGGACGACACCTGTCAGTGTGGCCGTCCCCTCGCCCCTCCAGGGGATGCTCCGATCCTCGGTGTATTGCGATATCGCACGAAACTGGCATTCCTGCGCTCCCGCTTCAAGCTCCTCCAGACCGAACATGGACCACGCAGACCGCTTCCAGTTCCAGGCGTCTCGACCGCAGACGCTCTTCATTTTTTTTTTTTTTTGTTAATAATGTAAGGTGTCATGTTCACGTGGCGACACTGTTGACCGCACCTTCATTGAGTCGCGGTCGCCGATCCCCCAACCGCCAGCATCATGTACTTGATGTGACGCGGAGCAAGTGCTGACAGCACCACCCGGCGAATAGAGGGTCACAAAAGTGGCAAATCGACCGGTCGGGGGGTCCTTAGCAGCCAGTGGCCTGATGGCTGAGTGCACACCTACGCAGGGCTGCATCCTCGTGTTGTAGCCGTGTTGTGTATAAGGCTTCGTGGGGGCCTGGTCAACCACCTCATCACAATAGGCGCAAACTTTCTCGACAGTGATTGGACAGTCGGGATGCCGGGGGCGGGTCTCCATGAAGAAGAGAAAAGTAAAGCAAGACCTGCCCCCTGCGCCTCCTGTCTCCGGCTGCTTCGGCAGACGACACTTACTACTACGCGGGGCAAGAAGCGACCGAAGCATGACACGACGCGTGCAAAGAGGTAGTCTGTAGCGGCTTGTGCAGTCTATCGACACAGATTGTTGCTGCATAACAAGTTCAAACTACTACTACTACTTGTTAATAATGCGGGAGGGCCTTCACGATGGTGACACGGTTGACCGCGCCTTAATTGCTACTGCGGTCGCCGATCCCCCGACGCGATAAACGAAGTGCTGACAACACCGCCCGGCGAATTGACGACCACAGGAGTGACAATTTGACCGGGCGAGGGGTGTTTTGCAGCATTCGGGCAGTATCTGGTCCTGGCCGCGCCAGAGAAACGAAGGAGTCCCCGAGGCAGGGTTTGGCAGTTTTTACTGCAAACCGAGTGACGAAGGTGGCCAGCTGCAACGCGCGTTCCCTGTGCCGAACGCAGCAGATCGCCCGTCTGGTGCACCCGTGCATCATGCGCGGTGTGCACGTGCTCACGTTGCAGGAGCACCGGATCCGGGTGGCAGGCGAGTTTGTGACGAGGAAGGTGGGATGGGCTGGGAGTTGCACATTGTCTGAGCCCCACCACACCCGTCGAAAGGCGGGGTGGCAATGCTAGTAGCACCCACATTAGCCTGGAAAGAAATAGGCTGCGAAAACCACCGAGTGATGTGGATGCGGACAGAGTCAGCGGCAGGCGAAGATGGCTGGCTCGTAAACGTCTACGCTCCACACTCGGCGGCCAGGGCGACTGAACAACACGCACATCAGTTGGCCCTCAGTGCTCTGTTAAATCGTGTCCGCGACAACGAGCACTGTGTAGTTGCGGGCGACTTCAATGCTGCACTACAACCCAGCGAAGGCAAGGCGAGACATGAGGCGCCAGAAAGCGTGAGACACCGGCGCTCGCCTGAAATGGCGGAGGCATCAAGATGCCTAGGCGATTTCCTGCACGCTAATGATCTGGTGAGTGCGGCGACCATGAGACAACACAGCGCGCGACCAATGTGGAGAAATCGCATGATTGACCACGTACGCCTGAAGCTGCGCTACGGCAGCAGTAAGCAACAAGTGCGCACTTACGAACCAAGCCGGTGGTTCAGAACCCTCGTCTCCGATCACAAGATGGTCGAGGTGACCCTTCGGGTCTGATACGCGGACCCGAGGAGGCACCCCCAAAGCCCGACTAGAAGCGAAGTTAGCAGAGACTCGCACCCGTATAGCCACGTATGAAGAGTTCTGCATTGAGTTCTTTAAAGTGCAAGTGCCATCAAGGCAGGCGAGCGCTAGTTCTGCAGTTTGTCACGGTCCCTTGTTGGTGAGCTGCTGCGGCTGCCGACACCAGAGCTCGAGAAACCCTTGCTGGGACCGCCGGAAGGAGGCAACACGGACTACAACGCCCTGTAGCCACCTTGCTGCAGTCCTTTGAAGAACATCGGGGTGACAGCCCCCACGCAGCCTGCAATGGAAGAGTCGTGCCTGTCTCCCCCCTCTGTCAAAGGGGGAGTACGATGAGCACTTCCGAGCTCTCCGCAGACAACACAGCGATTGTGAGGACACATCCGCGATACCACGACTAGTAGCCAGAAACCTTGACTGGAAGACAGAACCGCCCACGATCTCTGAAGTTGCGGGTGCCTCTCGTAGGCTTAAGGTCAGCAAGGCGGCTGGTCCGGATGATGTTCCGAACGCATTCTTGTGCGTCCCTGACGTACAAGAAAAGGTCGCCGAGTTTTGTCGGGAGGCGTACATGCAGGCACCGCCTGCAGAGTGGATGCGGTCTGAGACCCAACTGCTGTGCAAGAAAGGCAACCGGCGTGATTTAGGGAACTACCGCCAAATCACCCTCGCGTGCTGCGGGAAGCTGTACAACGCAGTACTGCGAGGGAGGATCCGCAGGCCCAACGTGACCAAATCGGGCAAGTTGACAGCGTCCATTCTTCCAACACAGAATGGGGGGAGGCCGAGCTCGCCGTCGACTTTGAAGTGTGCACCAAACTAGATCTTCCGGGCAGTATCGTAGGGACGACGGACGGGACACCGTTGAGCATGCGTGCGAGGGTACTCGCAAAACTTTTAAAAACCGTCGGGGATGCGCTGGAGCGAAACGGCGACGGACCGCTTCTGCCATAGGTCGCTGAGAACGGTGGGAGCCGTGCCTCACGGGGTACGAGATGAGGCCGAACTTCCGTGGTGGTACAGAGACGATGGAAGTGCTCGAGACACAGCTGACGACGGCACGAGCGACGAGGCGTGGGGGATGGATCTTTCCCCTACGTGTGGAGGTGGAAGGGCAGAGCGTGCGGCGAGATGGGCGGTGTTCAACGCTACGGAACACGAAAAGTGGAGTGAGCGGGTGTGCCACGGCACCAGAAAGTGAAGTGCGGCGTGTGAAAGCGCCGGTGCAACCTGGACGAGCAATCGAAGAAGAAGCGAGGCACCAAACGCCTGAGCGCGACGATCAAGTCGAGCTAAAGAGGCGAAAGAATGACACATCACGTACGAAAAGATAACCGCGACACCGCAAATCGCCACAGATTATTTGCATTCTAACCCAAACTATCAGAGGCGGTCGCGGTCGAAGACGGCAACCCGAGCGAGGAGCAAGGTTGATAACCAGTAATGGCCATGCTGAAGGCAAGGTTGCGTTGCAGGAGGAGAAACTGGTGCTTGGCCGAGGATAAGATGGCTATGGCGGCAGGGGCAGAACAGAGAGACAGCGAGTCCTTCTTGTGGGGTAGTCACGCCTTCGCAGTCCCAGGACCTCCGCCCACTTGCATACAGCCGTCGACTGGCCTTTCCCAAGAGGACGAGTTGTGTAATGCAGGTACCATCTCCGGAGAGCTTCCGGTTTCTCCCAGAGTAGAGGAGCTGATGCAAACGCCACCTGGGCTTCTGAACGTGATTGCAGATCACCTTCTTGCCCAAACCCAAGAGGGATTGGAGTGTCGGAATGGCGCGCAAGGAGAGGCTCTGGCTTGTTTGCTTCTTTCGCTGGCGAGAGGGAGACTTCGGACACGGCAAAGCCTTGGGTTCTGCGGGGTCTGCATCCTTCTGTTCCAGAGATCGTAGAGCAGTTTGCCGACATCAACATTAGCCTTGAATGGCAAGCTTCGGGTGAGGGCATGCAGTTTATCAAGAAGTAACTTCTTATCAGCTTCCCTTCCATGCAGACAGTAACTTCTTATCAGCTTCCCTTCCATGCAGACAGTAACTTCTTATCAGCTTCCCTTCCATGCAGACAAGTTGGACTCAAGCACATATTTTCGTCTATCACCGGACTCTTGATTGCGTGCTGCCAATTTTATCTGTGGGCTGTCCAAGATATTCTGCAGATCTCGATCGGTCAGGCCTCTGCCATCCGTCACGATAACGCAATTATTTTCAAGGACCAGTACAAGCACGCAATGGTGGCAACTGTGCTTTTCCTACAGTCCTCTTGGGGAACGTTGAAGGGGGCCCGGTAGCGAGCTTTACTTAGGTTCCTGCAAGCGTGAGCCAACCGACTTCTGCGAGTCCTGCGATAGCGTTCGAGTCTACTTTCCAACGAATCCTTCATGCCACGGCGTCACGAAAGCACCACCCCCGACACCCCGAAGGCTCCATTTTTCAAAAGGCTTGGCCCTTCTGTGGAAAGCCCAAGCAAGAGGAACCGTTTTGCTCACTCCAAAGCTCCCGGTTTGGCGCCGGTGCGTGGCGTTTGAAAAAGTCCACTACGAAAAGAAAAAGACACCCCAAGGTCAGTTCCCCGTAGTTCCCCCGTAGTTCCCCCCTGGCTATACCGACCACACCAGCCATACTAAATTTTAGTGTTCGTAGACTTTTCGACCGCTTTCGACAGCGTTTTCTGGTCCGCATTGGAAAAGCTTCTCGGGATACCGGATTCGCTCCGGAGTGCTATCATGAGTACATATCGTGGGGTGACAGCACAGGTTCGCACGCCACATGGTCCAACTGAGGCCATCGAGCTTTGCTCGGGCGTCCTCCAAGGGGACACATTGGCCCCAACGCTGTTTAACCTCGTGATCGATGCGATCATGAGAGAAGTTGAGGGGGTGGACATTCCGAACGCGGGCGTGTGCTTTGGTCCTACGTGTGGACGATGGCATATCCGCCTAAAGCACCTTGAATTTGTCTATGACATTGCTCTAATAGCCCGATCCGCAGCAGCAGCCAGAGTGCTCCTGCACAAGCTCACTGCGGCAGCCGCGAAGTATGGCCTGAAGGTCAACTACGGCGTAGGCAAGACAAAGGTAGTCGTCCTGGGTCGCCAGTAGTACGTACCGTAATGCGTCCAGATGGGGACTCCCTCCGTGAGGTTCCGGACTACAAATACCTTGGCTCCATGCTCGTTTCCTACGGAACAAGTCTTTGGCCTGGGTAGCAGCAACACTGAAGTCTGTTTGGCGGTCCACGATTAGGCTCGACCTAAAGGTTCTGTTTTACAAAACGCTCGTGGTTCCCGTCTTTCTGTCAGGCGCCGAAACTTGGATCGTCGGCACTTCCCTGCTTCCTGATATCACGGAGCTTGCACTTGCCTTCGGTTTGTTCGAGGCATTACGGTCTGTAGTCACGAAACATGCTGTAGCAACAATGACCTCTCTGCCGATCAAGTGGAGTTGCAGAGAAAGCGGCTCCGCTTCGCTGGGCACTGCCTGAGGGCGGACCAGCCCGCGTCGAGCGTGCTTCTTGCAACGACACGTCGAAAGAAGAAACGCGGTCGACCTCCGCTTTCTTATCTCGACGTGCTCCAACGCGACTTCGGCATGTCGAACACTGAGGAGATCCGGGAGCTGATGGCAGACAGGGGACGCGAAGGTCCAGCGGGTGGTGGAGGCCACCAGGCAGGAGAACCGTGCGGCCGCCGCGGAAGACGCGGAAAGGCATGAAGGCACGTGGGACCGGATCCGGACGACCCCCGGAAGCGCGTGAGCTCGCAGGCTAAGCGCAAGGTGAACGCACAAGTACATCGACCAACTCATTTGTGCGTACGTTCAAGCTTGCTCCGACCACTGCACCCTCTGCCGACCGTCGACGCTCATGACGGCAGCCCCATCCTGAAGTGCAAATACTGCCGACGCGTCACTGCTGCTGTGTGCCGTCGGATTGGCGCCGCTCAAGGGGCCACCTTATGTCACTCGTTTGTTTTTGGGAAACGGCGAGGGCTACATTTTATAAGTGTGCTGTACTTTTTCGCCGCAGTGGTTTCGACGGTGATACCGCACGGCCACTTTCGCATTGCAGATGTTTGTGTATAATACGTGTATGGCAGCATGGAGTATAAAAATGTAGACCTACTTCGTATTGCGTACTTCCTGCGTGGTTTGTGCGTAGTTCTTGCGTACTTCGTTACTTCGTTTCGGGCGTACCATATTATCATACTCCTACAAGATACGCTAAAAAAAAACTGCCAACAGGACACGCCAAATGCATTAGCCGGCGGCCAGCTGCGCGCGGCGACAGCTGGAAAAGACAAAAAAGAGAGAGAAAAAAAAAAAAAAACAGAAAGAGAAATGCGGCCTCGGAAAAGCCGGCAATGGCCCGCGGCGTTCGCGCTGCTGGGCCTGTCGGCGGCGCTCGGTTACTTCTGCCTGGGGTGGATGGCACTGGGGCAGCCGTCGGCCGCCGGGGTTCGGCGCGCGGGGCAAAGGGGGGTGTTGGGAGACGCCGGGAATGATGCCGGGAGCTCCGCAGGCGCGGCCGACTCCGCCGGCAGCGGCGAAAGCGGAAGCAACGCCGCCGCCGGCGAGAACGCGAGGCGAGACGCCGACGGGGACGCCGGAGGGAGCGGGGGGTTTGAAGCCCGCGAAGAAGGCGGGTCCACCAGCTCCCGGCCCGTCCGCCCGAAGGCGTCGACGGTGCGCTGCGTGGGGGGCAACGAGACGCTCCCCGCGAAGGTGTTCGGCCACGAGATCGTCAACCGCACGTGTCTCTTCGAGAACCTCCTCCTGCGGAACAACCGGTGGTACTTCGTCGCGTCCGGGGATCCGGCGGCCGCGGTCGCCCAGGCAGAAGTCCCCGCCGTCTCCCTTGCCCCGAAGCCGATCCTCGTCGGAAAGCGCAGCTTCCCGAAAAAGTACCCGGGCCCCTGGGGCGAGCTGCTCTTCGGCTACCGCTGGAAGCCGACCGTCCTCCCGTTCGCGCTCGCCCACAACGCGACGACTCCTTCGCCGGAGGCCCTGCGGGGCATCACCGCGATGTACAGCCCGGAGGTTGCACCGTGGAACTACGCGCACACGCTGCTCAACGACCTCTTCCCGCTGTTTTGGGGCCTGTCCGACCTGTTGCAACCCGTCCCGGTCGACACCCGCCTGGTCGTGCTGTCTGCGCTGTACGACCAACCGTTCCAGCCCGACCGGAAGAAGTGGCTCCCGCAGAACAACGCGTTCCGGTCCTTCTCCCGGACGCCGCCGACGTGGTCCAAGGCGCTGTCCGACGCCTGCGGCGCGGCCGGGTGCCTGGTCGAAAAGCTCGTCGTCGGGTCCGGGATGCGGTCTTGGGCGGCTGTGACGGAGAGCTACGCGGCGCCCGGGTCAGGCGCGGTGTGGGACGCGTACCGCCGCCACATTTACGGTGTGCTGCGGGTCTCGCCGAGGCCGCGGGGAGCCGTCGGCGGGCGGACGGAGCGGCGCATGGTGGTCTGCGACAAGAAGTCCGACAGCCGCGACAACAAGCGCGGGATCGTCAACACGCGAGACGTGGCCCGGTGGGCCGAAGAATACGCGGACGCGCACTCGGAGCGCACGGCGCTCAAGGTAGTCATTTTTCTTCTTGAAAGTTGAAAGTATGCTAATACGGCAGGGAATAGCCACCATCCGGGGAGTCGGGAGAACCTAACATATTCTAAAGTAGAACTGACCCTCGTGAGAAAAAGCGAAGGGTATCCACACAGTAGTTCATTTACAAATTTCAACTACTTATAAAGGTGTCACGGGATAAGCCGGCACTTATCACGTGGGCGGCCCTGAGATTACCTCCCTTAGGCTGCACCGCTGTTTCACCTTTACCCATACTTTTCGACCTTCTTGTACGTTCTCTCCCCTGTGTTTGAGATCGTCCGTGCCGGTCGACATCCGCCTGGTCGTGCTGTCTGCGCTGTACGACCAGCTTCAGGTTCCAGCCCGACCGGAAGAAGTGGCTCCCGCAGAACAATGCGTTCCGGTCCTTCTCCCGGACGCCGCCGACGTGGTCCAAGGCGCTGTCCGACGCCTGCGGCGCGGCCGGGTGCCTGGTCGAAAGCTCGTCGTCAGGTCCGGGTTGCGGTCTTGGACGGCCAGCTACGCGGCGCCCGGGTCAGGTGCGGTGTGGGACGCGTACCGCCGCCACATTTACGGTGTGCTGCGGGTCTCGCCGAGGCCGCGGGGGGCTGTTGGCGGGCGGACGGAGCGGCGCATGGTGGTCTGCGGCAAGAAGTCCGACAGCCGCGACACCAAGCGCGGGATCGTCAACACGCGAGACGTGGCCCGGTGGGCCGAAGAATACGCGGACGCGCACTCGGAGCGCACGGCGCTCAAGGTAGTCACTGGAAACGAACTCGTCTAAAAAAGAATCTAATTCAGTTTGCTCTGCAGAAAGCGATGTTGACTCGGAAGTCATGCCATTGGTACTGCTTGAGCGATGTTGACTCGGAAGTCATGCCATTGGTACTGCTTGAGCGATGTTGACTCGGAAGTCATGCCATTGGTACTGCTTGAGCGATGTTGACTCGGAAGTCATGCCATTGGTACTGCTTGAGCGATGTTGACTCGGAAGTCATGCCATTGGTACTGCTTGAGCGATGTTGACTCGGAAGTCATGCCATTGGTACTGCTTGAGCGATGTTGACTCGGAAGTCATGCCATTGGTACTGCTTGAGCGATGTTGACTCGGAAGTCATGCCATTGGTACTGCTTGAGCGATGTTGACTCGGAAGTCATGCCATTGGTACTGCTTGAGCGATGTTGACTCGGAAGTCATGCCATTGGTACTGCTTGAGCGATGTTGACTCGGAAGTCATGCCATTGGTACTGCTTGAGCGATGTTGACTCGGAAGTCATGCCATTGGTACTGCTTGAGCGATGTTGACTCGGAAGTCATGCCATTGGTACTGCTTGAGCGATGTTGACTCGGAAGTCATGCCATTGGTACTGCTTGAGCGATGTTGACTCGGAAGTCATGCCATTGGTACTGCTTGAGCGATGTTGACTCGGAAGTCATGCCATTGGTACTGCTTGAGCTTACATGGTTGTTCACGGGACCTAGTCCCATAGCAGCAGCCGCTGCGGATATCACACTATCACTGCTTATGGGCATGCGCACCGTTGCAATGATGAAAAGCAGAAAAACAACTTTACAGTCAATTTTAAAGTGCGAAGCACTATTTTTTCTACTCGTTGTTTTCCTGCGATCTTGCAGATTGCAAGAAACAAATAGGCACCGTGGTCGATGGGCTCGACTATCGAATGCGGTGAACTAATCGCCACAATGGCGAAAAACACAGCATACCAGTTGAGCGTGATTCCGAACATTATAATATCCACGTCCACGGCGTCTCCTCCGTAGTCCGACCCCTCAAATGTGTTGAGGCTGTCGCTGTCGTCGTCGACGCAGGCTGCGGCCTTGACCTCGGGATCTTCGTCGCCGCCGCCGTCGTCCGTGTCGTCATCGGAGTCTTCGGCGGCCTCTTCTTCGGGCTTGGGCTACTTGTCCTTCGGAATCGCGGCCGCGGCCCCGCAGAGGTACCTCACCCCGGCCCAGACGGACACCCAGCGAAGTCGTGGGAGCAATATTCGCTGGGGTGGTCAAGGATCGCCGCGAAGGCCATCTGCGAAGAGACCTCCACGTAGACCCCCGGCGGGGTCGACGGGTTCCGCCGCGGGAACCGGCACGAGGCGCGACCGGATGTACTCACCCTTCTCGTCGTGATCCTCCTCGATCAGGTACACCCCCGTCTCCTCCACCGGCGGGGCCGGGAGAGCGGACCGACTTCACGCCGTTCTTGTAGCAACCCGTGGTGCAGCGGTTGTGCATCTCAACATCAGCCGTTGATTGCTGCCTCACTGTGCCGCCGGGGAACCGGCACACAGAAGCGCATTTAATTCATATTTGTACCTTTTTTCGTAATAACAATTAATTGTAAACACGAAAGAGAACGCTGGCAGCGTGTTTGGGAGAAGTTTAGCCTACCGATCATATTCACTCACTGTCACTCACTAACAGGCTAATCCTCCCCCGGCACGTACAAACAAACATCGCGCCTATTCTTTTTTTTTTTATACCCTGCTTCTTGAAAGTTGAAAGTATGCTAATACGACAGGGAATAGCCACCATCCGGGGGGAGAACCTAACATATCCTAAGTAGAACTGACCCTCGTGAGAAAAAGCGAAGGGTATCCACACAGTAGTCAAGTCACAAATTTCAACTACTTATAAAAGGTGTCACGATAAGCCGGTTATCACGTGGGCGCCCCTGAGATCACCCCCTTAGGTTGCACCACTGTTTTTCTTTAACCATACTTCAACCTTCTTGCACGTACTCTCCCCTGTGTTCGAGATCGCGTCCTCTTTTCGGGTTTTGTTCGGCGTCTGTGACATCGGCCCCCGGTTTTGCGGTGTGTCTGCGGGAATGGGGGTGCGGCTGGTTTGTTGCGTGTTTGAGGGCGCTTAGGTTGTGCGTTTGGGGGTGTTTGCGGGGTTCGTTAGTTTGGGGCGGCCGAAACCAATGCTTTCGCGTGGGTGCCGCCCGTGCCTTGAAGTGAGGGCCCTCTCGAGCACCTCGGCCGACTCCTCGTCCCCCTGCACCACGCCCTCTCTGCCTGTGTTTTGCGACTGGGCTCGCTTGGCGGCGCCGTCGTCCGCTCCGGTGTCTAGCTGTCGGGCTGGCTCGGCGACTCCGTCCTCCGCCACTTGTCTCTTTTTGCGATAGTCGTCAGCGGCGCGTTTGCATCGAGCAGGCCGGCCGGTGAGGCGGGTGCCTGGACTGCACTGAATACTCGGTGAAGGTCTTCACGTGGGCACAGTTGACTCTGACCAAGGGAGTAAGCTCGTGTCGAACGGCTGGCGTTGTATTCCTCGCTGCAAGAAAGTGCCAAATACCACCTGGTGGCCACAACCAGCCGTCACGCTGGTATTCCAGAGATTTTGTCTCGAAGCACCGCCCTTCTTCCGAGCGAATCATATGTTCAATGTGCGCAACACAACGTCCCACCTCCACTGAGTGTCAGAGAGTGAGTTCCGGAGGAAAACCTTCTTTTACTGTGCTGTTCACATGCACGCAGCTGGGTGGGGGGGGGGGGGGGGCGCTTGCCCGCGAAATGATCCGGGTTGCTGTTCTTCGGAAGAACCCAGACCACGGGTGACCTGCTCCCCGCCGCCCAGAACAGAGAGCTCATCTGACGTGCCATTTTCTCGTTGATGCCCGGGTCGATGTAGAGCTGCATCGACTCGACGACGGGGACGCACCGTCAAACGATTCTCTGACTCTTCCAGCCACTCCACGATCACCAACAATTTGCCCCTGGCGGGGGGAACGGGGCGGCTTTGCTCCCCCGCAACGGATTCGTGAAGCAGTGCGTCACCGCGGCAATATCGTCACCTTCTCCACAAGCTCCGCCTTTCAGCGTCGCTCATTTTGAGTGAAGCACCAGTCGTCGGCATCAGCGTGGGGTGCGCATGATGATCGGTGTCCTTAATGACATCGGAGCCATTTGGCGACCGAAAAGCCACAAGCCAATGCCCGAATATGCCGCTCACGGGACCAAGCAACAGGCTTCTTTCGCGACCTTTTCATCATTGCAAGTGGCGCAAACCCGTTCCGGTGAGCTCTTCGAGGGCTGACGAAAGCGTTTCCAACGAGAACCAACCCTGCGCGCTCGCGCTCACCACTTGGAGGGGATTGAGATGGGTCCAAAAGCGACTGTTCTCTTTCCTCGTGCTCGGTTTGAAGGCCCTGCATTTTGTCGTACTCAATTCTTGGTTTCTGAAGGAAGTCGGCAATCCAGCTCAAAGTTGCCCATCTGCATTCGAAGCTGACCCTTCCCTCGCCGCTTTTTTTTTTTTTTTTTTTTTTTTTTTTGCACAGTATTAGAAACAGGCCATTCACACGCCGCAATAGGGTCCGCCTTTTGTTTCTTAGCTGGACACCCTTGTACAGCCACTGCGAGGGAAGACCACCTCACCGGCCAAGTCAGTAACAACCTCGCCATCACTGTAACCCATGTCGCCATCTACTGAGAGCACAGCGGCGCGCTGTCCAACACACGGTCAAAGAACGCGTCTGCCCATTCTGCAGGGATGGGGTTTTTGCACTGGACCTTACTGAGCATGCGGTGCCCGAGAGCCCCACATCGGCGGCACTGCACTTGGGTTCCCTCTCCCTGACTTTTCTTTCTCTTGTTCTTGCGTGGGCGGTATTTTGGGCGGATGACATAGTGGGGAGGGCAGGCAATATCGCGGCATTCCTCTGGTTCAGGGACCAACTTGTAAAGTACGAGCATCAAGGCGCTCGTCTGAAACGCAGGGCACACGCTAAACGGATCAAGTTCTAGCTTTTGTAGCACGGCGCACACGTGTGAACAAGACCGTTGTTGCAGAAAAGGGGCACGACAGGAATACTGAGGCAACGCAACGATCTCACTTTCTCCTGGCTCTGTTGTTACAACTTCTCGCTCTTCCTTCGTGAGCACTTCGAACCGCTTTTCCCAGGTTTTACAACATACTCCCTCCCCTTCAAACGCAAGAACCTGGTCTCTGCAGTCTGATGGGAACCGATCCAGACTGCCAGCGACCGATCCGTCCACCAGCAACGTGCCATATTCGTGAGCCCACCTCGCTGTAATGCGCCTCACCTCTCGAAACATCGAGGCAATTCCGAGAAACCTGGCGGGTAGGGGAACTTGGTTTAGGGACTCCGCTGCATTTTGAGTGTACTCATTCATATGGGGCTACGATAACAGGATCCTGTACGGTCGAGCCAACAGTGGGTCCATTCGGTGGGCTTTCGCCAGGATGGCCAGCACCGCCGTCACATTCCTCGACGGATGCTTCGTCCCGAAAGCTCCCTTCACTACCCGCGACCGCAGCCCCCTGAGGGCACGTCTGCGTGTACCCCTCGTACGAGCACCCCGCCAGCACGCTTACTGCCAGTCAACCAGCATGTCGTTGCTGGTGTTTTTCAGGATGTTGTTGAACATGACTTTGTCCGTTTTTTTGTAAGAAGCACAGAGAGAGGTGGACATTTCCTTGGTAGCTGCTGTTGCCAGCGCCCACAAAATTTGCCTCCCTATTTTTTAGGTTTTGCCTTCCTTGAACCCCCAAGTTCTTTGTCAAATGAGCTAAACACTTTGCATGACCTGCTTCCGGGAAAAAAGTCCCCAAGTGCGGTGTTGAGGCCTTTGACACGGTCTGACAAGAACAGAAAGGTGTTAAGCTGGGAACCAAACAGCTCCTGCATGCACTTTGCAAAGTACCGCCCTCAGATGCATCTACGGCCGCCGCCGCCATTAGTCCCCTGCCAAGCCTTGGCCGAAGAGGTGCGCCGCCCCAACCTCCACAGCGAACTCAGCTTGCGATGGAGATAGCGACGACGAAATGGAGGTGGAGATGATCCAGAACGCCGACTGAGCCAATCTAGTGCAGAACAAGAAAGCTGCAGAGAAGCGTGAGAAAAGTGAACGAGACGCACCCATCTCGAATGAAACACCGGACCGTTTCCAGGCCCGACAAGGCACTGTAAGCGTTGGTGACGGTTACACCAGCATGCGAGATGTAAGGTCGTCGGTGATCGCGTACTTGTACAGGGGCGGACGGTCCCTAAAAAAGGAATTCACCAGGCGTTACTTGCGTACCGGAAGATGCAGTCGCCTCATCTGCAAGCAGGCATCGTGCCCGTTCCAGATCGACTGTACGGAAACGAAGAACAGGCGTCAGAAGGTTGTTGCAGTGAAAGAGCACAGTGCAACCGTAAAGAGGGCATGTCACGGCACGTCAGCAGCGATTGCGAAGGTGAAGCCGACTACCATGCAGGTGTGTACTGACGGAGTCGGGGCGAAAAAGCGCGAGGACGACGGCATCGAAATCAACTCGCGACTAGCGCAGCGCGTGAAGCTGATAGTGACTCAACAATCGGTCGAGTCCGCTGCTCTGGAGTTCGGTTAGGTTGCTGCCTGTTTCACAGACATGACGACGGCAAACCCTGATATGTTCACTCATGTCCGACGTGCAAAGGGTGACGACGGTCGGGTCTTTTTGACGCCGCTTTCGTGAGCCTTCCTGGCGCCAAAGCCGCAGTGGAAAAGCGCCTCACTAGGCCGAAGATCTTCTTCGATGGGACCTTCCTGCGCGGGCCCTATTGTGGCACCGTCTTGACGTGCTGCGCAAAAGATGCCAACAGGCGACTGGTTCCGCTGTGTGTTGGGCTCGTACCGGGTAACGAGGACCTCGCTTCCTGACAGCGCGAGAAACGCCCGGGGAGCCGTCTGCGTTCAATGCCAGTACCCTCACGCGTCGTTCCAGCGGTCCTTGGAGCAAACTGCTTGCTTGCCAGAAAGATGACTCGAACGGTCAGAATGATTGCCACATCAGATACAACTGTCAGGATCTCCCCGACGGCAAACGCCTGTGGTCTCCCTTTGCCTCCTTGTAGGCCCCCACAGACCCAATTAATCATTTTTCTTGTTACAATGTAGGTGAATTCTTTGAAATGGTCCCCGCCAACACAAATTGGACGAGAGGCGCAAATATTTGTGGTGTCGTTTTGCGGTTAAAAGACGGACCTAAACTCACTTTTGATGGCTTCAATGAACTCAAACAGCTCGACTTAGTCACTTTCCCTGTGGGGGAATTTTTTTGAAAGGGTTCCCCTATACAATTCGATTATAATCCACTTTGTTGTAATCCAGTTATAGAATCCGTTTGTCGTTGACCCTATTAAAAAGTGGGGCACTGGGCTGGCTTGTCTGTGCCTTCTGTATCACTGTCCCCAAGGTTAAAAGGGTTAAATAATTGACTTTCTGCAACAGCAGAAGCTTCATGGTGATGTACTGAGCCACCGCTGGGTGAATCAATCTTTCTCTTCTTTAGCTCTTCGCTGCTGGAGCTTGAGGGTGCACTGCTTGCAGCACACACCGACACTCTGCTAGCCTCAGCTTCCTTCAGAAGCTTCAATGCCAACTGCAAGGACTCCACCGGCAACGGCAATGCTGTGGCCCTTGGTTCCCCTTGGTTAAATATTTTGCTGTACACAGATCGCAAAGCGTCTCCAAAAGCTAGGAGAATGCAGTGGAGCTTGTCCTTGCCCCCGTGGTGCAGCTTCCACTGAGCTACATGAAGTTCTTGTTGTTTTGATGATTCTCTTGAGGTGGCCTCAAGTGCCTTCTCCTTCTGTGTGCCAGCAAGATCGCGTCCTCTTTCCGAGTTTTGTTCGACTTCTACAACTATAGTATAAGATTCCCCTATCCCCCCCCCCCCCCCCCAGGCGAAGGTGAGCGCATACCCATTCCAAGCACGTTCTTGCAATCCCCCCCAGGCGGTTGGTTACGAGCCACAACACAAACCAGAACCCCCTTTTTTTAATCTGACGAAGGAAGGATGTGATATACATTGCAACCAGAAAGTTGTGATACCACTGGAGCAGGACCGAAAGTCCCCGTCCAAAGGACCCACTGAAGAGCTCTAACTTTGGATTGGTATGCGTTCAAGAGCGAAACCAGAGACAAAGAACGAGGTGCACACAACACCGCGGCGAAAAAAGAATAAAGAGGAATAGTCCCTCAAGGTTCCAGACTTTACCTGCGGAGTCTTACACTCCCTGCGACCTTTTTCCCTTTCCCCTATTTTATTTTACAGTTTCTTCGACGAAGACTTGATGCTAGCATCAAACATGCATGCGAGGCAGTGTTCTGCCTAAGCATTAAACTAAGATTTTTCCCCCAGTTATCCGCGGTTAACCAACCAGCCGGAGGCTTCGATACCACCGATTTTCTGTACACCTCGAATGACATCGAAAGCACACACACCCCCGCACAGGCGCAAACCGTCTTGCTTTCGAACCTGCCCATAAAGGAGCAGACGCAGCTGATGGCCGACACCGACATCTTCCTCTGCAACGAGGGCACGCTGGGCACCGCGTTTTTCCTGATGCCGCCGGGCAGCGTGTGGTACAGCGTGATGAACGTCTTCAGAAGGGACGTGCACTACGACTTGTACCGCCCGTACTCCCAGCGCCACCTGTTCTGGAACACGGGGGGCAACATAGACTGGTTCGCGCCGGCCATTCCTTGGGTGAAGGCGGTGCACTACGACCGGTACCTTATGGCCGACGTCACGAAGGACGCGACGACAGCCAACTTCCGGAACTACCTCCCGAACTGGAGCGTTTCCCTCAACAAGACGCGGTTTTTGAAGCCTTTCGCGGCCGCAATCCGGTTTCTAGACGCCGGTGCGACCCGAACGGACTCCGACAACCACAGCGTCATGGGCCGGTTGTGCGGGAGGATAATGCGGGCGCTGCCTCACGTGCGCCCGCTCTTTACGTCCGTCAAGTGCGCGTACGGAATGTCGTGGCTGTGCGAGTATCTGGTCAACGGCCACTCCAGCCTCAGGGACACGCACCCGAAGTGGAAGCGGGGGTGCGGGCACCTGCCGTCGCTGCAGGAGCTCGGCATCGAAGACGAACGCGACGCGTGGTTGGCGGAAGAAGGCATCGACGAAGAGCCGCGGGCGATCGCATGCCCAAAGCCTCCTTTGCTGCCTCATCCGTGCACCGTGCGTCACCCGTGCTGCGCAGACGGGAAGACGTAAGCTGTTTTGGGGCTTCGTCGGTTCGTTCCTTTGAACTTGGACTTGCAGAAATGCGCCTTCCAATCTTGGTCCCACTGTCCTGACCCGCGTCATGTGTCAGCGCTGGTTAACATTTCGTGCGGCGATCGCCCGCAAGCCTCCTTTGCTGCCGCACCCGTGCACCGTGCGCCATCCGTGCTGCGCAAACTGGAATGCGACATAGCGCGCAGAAATGCACACTTTCCCATTGTGTGCCGCCGTCATCCTGGCCCACGCACTGTAGTCATCGAAGCGCTGGTGAACACTTTGTGAAGGACCCAGCAGGTCTATGATGCTCCTGAATGTCCTAGGCTGCACGCGCAGCGCACACATTAAACGAGTTTGAGAGCCTTCCGGTTATCTTATCTTGACTACGACCGGGCAAGAAACAGTCGATTCGCGGCCATTTTCGGTGTTGTAAGCAACATTGAGCGCATCGTCTCGCCTCACCAGATGTTGTAAACTTGTTGCATTAGTGTGATTGTCAGGCCTTCGACTACCCTGAGCAACGCACTATGCACACTCCGTGTCTACGTCACACCAGATAGACACCCCTACCAAGAACGGATGGCAACCGACGGAATCAGTGCAAGTTGCTGGCTTGCGCTTACGGCATTCAGCATTTAAGAAGACAAAATTGCAAATCATCACGGCGCAAATTTCCCCCAACGGTTTCTCATCCTAGATATCTGGAAGTTTCCGCACGGGACTCGCCTGTGTACCTTCCTCGGACTCCACGAGGAAGGCCGCGAGAAGAACCGCGCGGCGCGTTGCCGTACACCGATCATATTCATGGCTGACTGTCCGATCGAAAATTAAGGGGACCGGATAACTCGCGCAGGGCCCAGGGTTTGGGTCGGTCAGTGTTCGGAACCGGGGTTTTATGGTACGGGCTAGAAAGGTGGCGGTCTCTTTGCTTGACGGCAAACAACCGGGAACGGAGCTTCAAAGCAGAAAATCCTGATTTAACCCCATGCCCGGGCCACCTCCGAGCACACAAGTGCAAACGGGAAATCTTAACGGTTTTTTTTTTTTGCTTTGCTGTCCTGCGCTATCGCGTGAAATCCCAGTATACCCCCGGACGGTACCGGGCGAAACCCGCGTCTCCAACCTAGCTAGCCGTAGACGCTTGTGTATTTTTCCCGCCGGATGCGCGGCCACCACGTCTTGCCTCGGCCCCTTTTTGTTGCTAATATCCAGAATCTCCGCGAGCACCGGTGTACCGGGGAAAGCCTTTACGGCTTCACGGTCGCTAGGTCAACTCTCCGACGATGCGACAGAACAGTAAGACGTGGACATGGCGGCCCTCGATAAATTCATCAGAGAGGGGAGGCGAGAGCTTCGAGGTCGGCCAAAAGGGCACGCACTCAAGCAAGCTCATCAGTGGCAGCTTTGCGGCACCGTCAGTACAACCCCCCCGTGTGAGGCGTTTCAAGGGTCAACCCTTCCTTCAAAAAGCAATCCACAAATAACGCTAAAAAGAGACGACTGCATCATCCGGGGCCTGTGGACATGGTCAACAGGGTCGTCGTCACCACTTCAGATCTCTGCATCCGGGTTGCGGAATGTTCACGCATTCCCTTTCGGCAATCCCCGCACGTCCGAGCAAGCTCGTCAGTGGCAGCTTCGAGGCGGGCAATTGCACCTTGCCTTAGGACCGACTGACGCCCGTGTCCAATTGCTGTTGGCACGGAAACCCTTCTCCACTTCGGCCTTCAGTGTTCTCCGTTGAATATTCGCTCCTGCAACCACGATCTACTGGTTTTGCGAGTTGTACGCACAAGTGACGGGAGCCTTACGTGTTCGGCGAATGAAGATATTATCAGCATTCAGTGATGGAGGCACATGCAGAGCAACAACCACCTGCTACTACTGATGAGCATGTTCGTTAGGCTAGTCCGCCCAGACACGCACCCAGCGTTCTCTTTCGAGTTTACCACGAAAGAATCTACCCCAAACGACTTCAAATAAAAATCTATAACTCTAAAAACTCCGCCCTTTAGGGATCAACCGTCTTCGGGTGGGCTAGTCTGACACACCCTGCTGTCCGCTGGGGGGAACCAAACACGCTGCCAGCGTTCTCTTTCGAGTTTACAGTTCGTCACGAAAAAAGCTACCCCAAATGACTTCCACCGGTAAATAAAACCTGTCTTCGGGTGGCTGCTGTTCGCTGGGGGGGAACCAAACACGCTGCCAGCGTTCTCTTTCGAGTTTACAGTTCACGAAAAAAGCTACCCCAAATGACTTCCACCAGTATAAAACCTCCGCTCTTTAGGGATCAACCGCCTTCGGGGGGGTAGTCTGACCCACCCTTCTGTTCGCTGGGGGGAACCAAACACGCTGCCAGCGTTCTCTTTCTAGGTTACAGCTACGAAAAAAAAGCTACCCCAAATGACTTCCACCGGTAAATAAAACCCCCGCCCTTTAGGGATCAACCGTCTTCGGGTGGGGGCTCTGCTGTCCGCTGGGGGGATCCACCAGCCCCCCCTCCCTTCCCGCGCCGCCGCGAAATGAAGCTCCGGCTGCCGCCCTCCCATTTGGATCCGCCCGAGCTCCAGCAGCGCAAAGAGCGGCTGCTGGTGGCGGCAGGACTCGGCAGCACGGAGTGGACGGCCGCCGCCGACGTTCCCCGCGAAGCCGTGTCGAGGGCGCGGGTGCTGTGCATGGACGAACTTGAGCTGTACCGCTGGAACCCGTTCGTGGCGAAGGAGGGCCGGTCGTCCCTTGCTGTCGGTTTCGTCAGCCACTGGAACGAGCTGAAGATGGTTCGCATGCTGAAGAACACACTCGAACGAGCAACCGACGACGCAGCCGTGAAGGGCCCAGTGGCAAGCTGGCTCCAGGTCTTGTGCCTTTTTATTAGCTGCATGCAATTCACGCGGAAACTAGTAGGCCTACCTTCTGATCGTGATCACTGACCACCTGCAGCCACGTCCAAAATCCGAGTTCATTCGTTGGTCGTCTCTGATCCTTGGATCGTAAAACGTTATTCCTTTGCTCTTTGCTCTCGATCACTGCCCCGGGGGGCAGTTGCATCTTCAGGCGTAAATATGCGATGCTAATCGGCGAAACAGTTGAAGTTCACCACACAAGGACAAGAAGGAGGGCGACGAGTGATTCGTGCCACTTCCCGGTCCGAGCGAGTCTCGGAACAGGACTCAAAACTTTGACCCAGGTCGCGACTGCCGACCATGACGGGTGCTTGCACCAGGAGTTTGGAGCAGCTCAAGCTCATTGCACAGAGAGAGCTTGCCACATCCTCGGGTGAGATGTGCCGCCTGTGTAAAGGCACTCAGCTGTTGTTAACTGCACGGGGCCAGTCCCATGCAGTTAACAGCGAGATGAAACAAAAGTCTTGAGCCGAGTGCCGGGAGCTGACAACCACCCACGCTCTATCCATCCCCCGAAAGATCGCGAGAGGAGTCACAGGACCCAAAGCAGCATGACGAAAACTGACGACTGGTCAGCCGATACCCACTTAAAGCCCTGAACTCAAACACACACACCCTGTGACAGGATGTGCCGCGTGTGTAAAGACACTCAGCTGTTGCACGGGACCAGGAACCCCGTGCAGTTAACACCGCGAGATGAAAACAAAAGTCTTGAGCCGAGTGCCGGATGGAGCTGACAACCACCCACGCTCTATCCATCCCCCCGAAAGATCGCGAGAGGAGTCATAGGACCCAAAGCAGCGTGACGAAAACTGACGACTGGTCAGCCGATACCTAATTAAAGCCCTGAACTCAAACACACACATTGCATATGTAAAGCGACAGCAAGAGTAGTGGTATTTCATTGTTGCGGCCTCCCACCTATTCTACACCTCTCGTGTCACTGCACAAAGTCAGACTAGAGTCAAACTCAACAGGTTCTTCTTTCCCCGCTGACAGGTTCAAGTCCGTTCCCTTGACTGCTGTTTCGCCAGATAGTAGGTAGGGACAGAAGGAATCTCATTGGTCCATTCATGCGCGTCTTTAGTTAGAAGACGAGACATTTGGCTACCTTCAGAGAGTCATAGTTACTCCCGTCGTTTACCCGCGCTTGACCTACACACACACACACACACACACACACACACACACACACACACACACACACACACACACACACACACACACCCACACACACACACACACACACACACACACACACACACACACACACACACACACACACACACACACACACACACACACACACACACACACACACACAGGACCACTGTGACAGGATGTGCCGTGAGTCGGCAAACGAGCCGGAGAAAACCAACGAACGGTGGGCGCCGGTCACCGACGAGCCGCACGAGGAACTCATGCGCTGGCTGTCGGCCGCTGCCCCTTGGCCCTGCGTCACGGCCCCAGCGCTGTTCCCCGAAACCACCGGCAGGGGCTTGGTGTTCACGCAGGACGTGCGCCCTCCGATGCCTGTTGTCGCCGTGCACCGGTCCTTGCTTTTCAACGCGGAAGCCGTCGACCGGCACGTGCTGAGCTCTGTCTTCAAAGAGCTTGAGCTCGACTCCGACACCGCAGTGCTGCTCTTGCTGATACACGAACGGTGTGTTACCTTCACCAGTTCCGCACGCGCTACTCTGAAGGCCTGTCCCTTCAGGAAAGTTGACCCACATCAAGGCCTCTCAAGGCCTGTCCCTTCAGGAAAGTTGACCCACATCAAGGCTTCTAACGGCCTGTCCCTTAAGGAAAGTTGACCCACATCAAGGCCTCTCAAGGCCTGACCCTTCAGGAAAGTTGACCCACATCAAGGCTTCTAACGGCCTGTCCCTTAAGGAAAGTTGACCCACATCAAGGCTTCTAACGGCCTGTCCCTTAAGAAAAGTTGACCCATCAAGGCTTCTAAAGGCCGTCCCTTCAGGAAAGTTGACCCACATCAAGGCTTCTAACGGCCTGTCCCTTAAGGAAAGTTGACCCACATCAAGGCTTCTAACGGCCTGTCCCTTAAGGAAAGTTGACCCACATCAAGGCCTCTCAAGGCCTGTCCCTTCAGGAAAGTTGACCCACATCAAGGCCTCTCAAGGCCTGTCCCTTCAGGAAAGTTGACCCACATCAAGGCTTCTAACGGCCTGTCCCTTAAGGAAAGTTGACCCACATCAAGGCTTCTAACGGCCTGTCCCTTAAGAAAAGTTGACCCATCAAGGCTTCTAAAGGCCGTCCCTTCAGGAAAGTTGACCCACATCAAGGCTTCTAACGGCCTGTCCCTTAAGGAAAGTTGACCCACATCAAGGCTTCTAACGGCCTGTCCCTTAAGGAAAGTTGACCCACATCAAGGCCTCTCAAGGCCTGTCCCTTCAGGAAAGTTGACCCACATCAAGGCCTCTCAAGGCCTGTCCCTTCAGGAAAGTTGACCCACAGCAAGGCCTCTAACGGTCTGCCCCACTAGGAAAGTTGACCCACATCAAGGCTCCCTCAAGGAACCCTTTCGACAATGGTCACCCCGAGACTTTAAAACCCCGGATCTCCAAGCGACATTTCACTCTAAAATAGGTACGTCAACCCGCGAGGGCCGTGGGGCGCGTTCGTTCGGCTGCTGCCTGCGGAATACTCGACGTTGTTCCAGTGGTCGCCGGCGGACTTGGCTGAGCTGGCGGGCACTCCACTGCTGAGCGACACGCTGGAGCAGAAGCAGAAGCTGCAGGGCTTCTGGGACGACCTGCTGCCCCGTTTGAGGAAGCGGCCGGACGTGTTCGACAAAGCCGTGTTCACCTTCGAAAAGGTGCTGTGGGCGCGCGCCACCTTCGACTCCCGCGGGTTCATCATCAACATCGACGGGAAGGCGATGACGACGCTGCTGCCGCACGCAGAGTACATCAACCACACCGACTCGGCTGGCCACGTCTCGTTCAGAAGGTCTGCTTGACTCCCTGGTGCCGTGTTCCTAATCTACAAGTTTAACCGGTCGTATGACAGCATAACCAGAGAAGTAGCTTCATATACCCTATGTTGACCCCATACCAGGGGACTTTAAAAACCCGGTGTCCCGGTGCGGGAGACACCGGGAAAACCCGGTGTGTCAAAAAAAGAGGAAAAAAAAAAAAGTCAGAAAATTTCTGGGAAAAAAGAAATTCCAGATTTCTGTTTTGTCACTGTGTAGGCTGGAAATTTTCTCGTGGAAACTACCGGCGGAAATTTCTTTCGTGGGAAGGGAGACTGGTGGTGGAAAATTTTCTCACGACAGAAAACTGATGGAAATTTTCTCGTGGAAACTACTGGCGGAAATCTCTTTTGTGGAATACTGTTGGTAGAAATTGACAGAAAAGTGATGGAAATTTTCTCGTGGCGGAAACCTGGTGGAAATTTCTCTCGTGGCGGAAACCTGATGGAAATGTTCTCGTGGAAACTACTGTCGGAAATTTCTTTCGTGGAAAACTGTTGATGGAAATTTTTCTCACGACAGAAAACTGATGGAAATTTTCTCGTGGCGGAAACTACTGACGGAAATTTCTGTCGTGACGGAAACCGATGATGGAAATGTTCTCGTGACGGAAACCGATGATGGAAATGTTCTCGTGACGGAAACCGATGATGGAAATGTTCTCGTGAAAACTACGCGGAAATTTGTTTCGTGGGAAACTGGTGGTGGAAATTTCTCTCGTGACAGAAAACTGGTGGAAATTTTCTCGAGGCGAAAGCTACTGGCGGAAATTTCTTTGTGGAATACTGTTGGTGGAAATTTTCTCTCACGACAGAAAAGTGATGGAAATTTTCTCATGGCAGAAACCACCGGTGGAAATTTCTTTCACGGGAAGCTTGGCGGAAAACTTTTCTAACAGAAATTGTTGGTGGAAATGTTTTCTAAAGGAACCCATTGGTGGAAGTTTCTCGTGGCAGAAACCTGATGGAAAAAATCTTCTCAGAGCAGAAACCACCGGCGGAAATTTCTTTCACGGAAAACTGTTTTGCGATCTTCGTACTTAGCTGGCTGGCCAGAAAGGCGCCAAAAATTTTCCGCGCCTGCGGCGCAGGTATTTATTTTGGCTGAGTATCTTTTGTAATGGGGCTACCGCAGGCACCGGATCCGCGCGTCGAAGCGCTGGCGCGCCGGCCAGAACTCGGAGCAGGCGTCCGACGCCAGCAGCTGCCGCCCGAACAGCAGCAGCTCCCCTTCGCAGTCCGCCGGCATGGCATGCTGACTATGCGAAGCGCCCGTCCCCTCTTTCTCCCGCCTTTCCGCCACCTACTGGGGGTTGATTGCATGCGCGTGTATAATGATTTACACTCAAACTACCGCATTATTTGCTCTTTCTGTTCACAGTGTTCCACCGTGGGCGAAAACCTGCTGCAGCCGGTGAACAACCAACAAGTTCCCGTCCATCTGTTTAGCTGTAAGTGCGACCGTCAAAATTTCCGCGCCTGCGGCGCAGGTTTAATTGACATGTCAGCCAACCTACCGTAGCGGTGTTTATTATCGGCGGTGTTTATTATCGTCATGGGTCGAAATGCCGATAAATTACACCGACGGTAATATTTCAGTCACGGGTAGGGTTACGCACTTAGAAGAATTTCGCGTTTTTGGCATGCCACGCTCGGGTTATGCTCGCCTGTGGAAGATACTCAGTTTAACTTTCGGATGTACCGAAGGCGCACTTCTGTATCGCTCCATGCCTGCCCACTCACGCCTCTGCTTCAAGCGCTTTTGACCTCCTTTTACTCAACCTGCGCGAGGTGTCCCTTGTGAACGGAAAACGAGTAACAGGAACCTGCACCGGAAGAACCAACGACGATTGATGGTGGAGGCGAAGAGACGGGTGCCGAAGGCAGCCAAAAGGAAGCGGTGTACAGCAAACGGAAGGCAAACGACAGACAACAGCAGGATCCGCAAGAACTAATCAGACCCAGGCGTGCATCAACCAGCCCCACGATTCCCTTCCAGCTTTTGTCCAGTTCAACATTCTTCCGAATGCGGTGGTACAGATTTGTGCTTCCATACCGGATTTCCTACTCATCCTCAGCAGTGAATGCTGCCTGCAAGATGTGTTCAAAGTCTTGCGCTACGCCCGCGATCTCTTCGTCCAAGTCGGATTCCAGCTGTGTGTCGTCAATGCCTGCTTCCTCAGCAGTCAGTCCTTCGTGACTTGCGACCTCGAGTTCATCCTGCGTAACGATGCCGCTCGAAACGAAGCTCAAAGCAATGGCACTTGGTTGAATCTCCCCAAGTGCCTTTTTGAGCCACCTCAAATGGCGGTTTCGCAGTGACCTGACATCCATGTCAAGCTTCTGAGCCAGTTCCTGCATCGTGTCGTCAAGACATGCGTCGTTACATCCAACCGTCACAAGTGCAACAAAGTGTTGGTGTCCAAAGACAAGGGCAAGAGGAGAATTGCGGCAACCTGTCGACAAGTAGTCTCGCGGAAGTGTCGCCAGGTCGTAGTATCGCGTAAGAACTCCAAACCGGCGTGTTATTGCCCGCAGGACTACAAAAGCAACGAAGCTGGAAAGTCTGTGGCGTTCTTCGAACTTCGAAGACACGCTGCCTTCGAAGAGGCACCGGAGGTTCGCCACTTGCCCCTGCCCCCCCTCTTCCGCAGACAAGAAATCCTCGTCCGTGACCAGACTCAAAATTTCGAAGGCCGTCTGGTGGGTGGGCACGTCATTTGCGTTTTGTACCCCTCGAGACTCGCAGGTCAGTCGGATCGCCTGCAGGGCAAACCATCCGCAGGCGTGGATGTCCTCCTGCAGCCACCACTTGGGGCCCTCAGCGAGCGTTGACGGAGCGTCGCGAAAGAGGGTAGCAGACACACGGCTTCGCATCTGCAAGCTGTCATAGAGGACGGTCTCGTGGTGGTTGTCAGAAGGTGAGAAGACGATGCTCGATTGGGCTTCAGGCGCTGGCGGCATGGGTGCGTCGGGGCGGGCGCGTGCCGCACGCCGCTCTTCACGACGGAGCAGCTTTAGAATCTTCTTGCTGTACCACATGGCGAAAGATGACCGGATAGACCGTTTCAGGATAGCATTGAAGTTGAGGTCAAGCGGTTGCAAGCGACCCGTCCATCCTGCGGGAACGGACACAACCGCAACTTTGTTGTCCGACAAGAGCTGCCGAACCCGCTCCGTGGACTGCCCTGTAAACTTGTCGATGACAAGTAGAGCCCACTCATCCTGATTGCGCATGTCGGCCAAGGCGGGGAGTAAGAGCCGATTAATCCACCTCAAGGTGGTTTGTTCGTTGGCCCAGCGTTTCGGATTGGCACAGAAGTCCCACTTTTCAGGCCGCTGTGTAACCGGCGGAAATACGCGATGAGTCTTCCCTGCGTAAATGAGCTGTGTGGGGAGAAGTGTGCCAGTGGCAGTCACCGCGAATAGCCCTGTAATGCTCCGTTTCTCGGAGAGGTGAGCGACGGGTACACGTCTCGAGCCCGACATGGCGTACGTTGATTTCCCCACCGGGACCAGTGGTAGCGCGGTGTGGTCCGCGTTGACGATAAGGCGCGGGGGAATGCCATGTTGGTCTCGAATCGACTGAATCTCCTCTTGAAACTCTTGCTGTGCGGTGGCGAACGGTTTCGATGCCGTGCTTATGCTGGTCGTAGGGGCACGCATCGACCATCCAAGGCCGCGCATGAAGGTCTTGGCCCATTCTCCATTGAGCGACGAGTCGTCTTTTATGCGCTCTGGATGGCTGCTTACTTGCACGATACCTCGGGCAATCGCGGACACAGTCAGGCGCGTAACAATTCCGCCTGCTGCTCGCGCTGCACGGACAAGCTGGAGCACGTTTCTAGTTTCCCTCGTATCCAGTGTCTCTTTGCGGCCTCTCTTGACCTCCCTGAACACTGTATCACCTACGTCAAGCCCACGCGCTCGCTTCTTTTCCCGGTCTGCCAGGAGTCTGATGTACTCATCGTACATGCTCTTCGCCGTCTGGCGAGTTAGCACCTTCGCGTTTCCTTGCAGGGGGCCATTCCAGTGAACCGCCGCCTTCGCTGCACCTCTTTGTGCCACTGATTGAGCGATGTGCTCTTTCTCCTCTGCTGACCAGGTTGCTCGCTGCAACGCCGACTTCTCCACCTTTCGCAGTTCGTCTCCTACTGCTTCCGCAACAGCATTCCCAGCAACTTCCTGCACTGCTCGGCTGATGACCGTTGTTTGGGAGGGAGATGTATGGCTCGCGGTCGAAATCGGTGCGAAGCGTTCTCTAGGTCGACAAAACCGCTGCATTTCGCTCACCACCCCACCACCCCTTCCGCGTTTCCTAAGTTGTTTGTAGCTACCGGTCTTTATTACCGTCGGTGTTAATTATCGTCATGGGTCGAAATGCCGATAAATTACACCGACGGTAATATAGACCGACGGTAATAAACACCGCTACGGTAGTTGTGACGAGCCCATCTGCTTTGATCTGTAAGTGCGACCGTTTAAAAGTTTCCGCGCCTGCGGCGCAGGGCTCCTTTAAGAAACACAAAACCGCCACAAGAAGAGTTGCTGGATCGGTCTTCGCCAAAAGGTGGCTCACCACCACAAAATATATCGCTGCGCGGGCAGGTCTCCCCCCACCCGAAGCGTCAAGACAGCCTACTCTGCGGGTCGGGGCTACAGTAGGGTCACCGCTGAATGCCGTGTGATTCCCCAAAACCCCGGTTTAGAGCGCAGATTTTCGTCCCAAGGCATCCCTGCTGCCCAAGTGTTGGAAAAAAAATTTTGACGTCACACCGGGTTTTTGGCTGACACCGGGTTTTCCGCCCCAACCCCCCAACTTTTAAAGACCCCTGGCCCCATACAACATAAAAAAAAAAGCTATTGTTATAGCCAGCGGCCGGTTGTCGTGGGTGGGCAGCGGTAGTGGGTGGTCATGTGGTGGGAGGTCGTAGAGGTTGTGCAGTGGGTGGGCGGTGCGGTGGGCAGTGGTGGTAGTGGGTGGATGATGCTACAGTACGGTTACTGCACCTTTGGATCATCGTTCTAGCAACATACACCCTCAATTTTGGAACCTGCTGCACTGGCCCATCAGCTTGGCAAAAATTTCCGCGCCTGCGGCGCTGGCATTTTTGGCTTGTGTATTGTTTCATGTCTTGTTGCCAAGAAGACCGCAGTTGTCCACCCTGCTCTCTGTGGTGGGCAGTAGTGACAACTAATTGCTCGCCTCAAAGCTGCCACTGACGAGCTTGCTCGGACGTGCAGGATTGCCGAAAGGGAATGCGTGAACATTCCGCAACCCGGATGCAGAGATCTGAAGTGGTGACACATTGACGATCCTGTTGACCATGTCCACAGGCCCCGGATGATGCAGTCGTCTCTTTTTGAAGGAAGGGTTGACCCTTGAAACGCTTCACGCGGGGACAGGGTTAACTATCCTGGAAAGCTGCACTTTCTTCACAAAGAGGAGCACCCTGTCGGGTACATGAAAGTGCACTTGACTCGCATCAACTTTGCCGCAGTCCCTGTGGACTACAAAGCGGCTATAGCGATTCTTGCTGTTTGGATACCTGCAGCGCTGACCCAGTAGCTTGAAAAAATTTCCGCGCCTGCGGCGCTGGTATTAGCTTATGTAAAGTTACATGTCGTGTTGCCAAGAAGACCGCAGCTGTCAGCCCTGCTGTCGCAGAAAACCGCCAGGCGACACCTTCTTCACATGGCTTTTTTGCTTCCCGAAGGACAGTCTCTGGGGTGGACAGTAGTGACAACTACAAAGTTGCCACAGTCTCTGTGGACTACAAAGCGGCTAGCAATTCTTGCTGTGTGGCGCTACCTTCGATGAGCAAAACCCACTTGCACGTGCCGCATTTCGTCCGAACACCCCACACCCTCAACACAGTGTCGGTCTGAGCTCCACACACACCAAGTGCCACGAGGACCCCGAAAAGTGCTCTGTACAACATTTGGTAGGATTTTACGTGGGGCTCAGAGCTCAAGCTACTTCCCTGAGCATAACCGGCGGCCAAAAAAAAAAACAGTATTTAAGAATCTTTGCCGGTCGCCCCCTCCGTCAACGAGGCACCGACTGCGTATTTTTACATTAGCGCCAGCTTGGAAGGAAATGCTCAAAGAACCGAAGTGCCCAAACCACCGAACCACGTGTTGAACGGACGTTTCGTCTCTGGTGCCATCGTCCTCACCTGCAAGTTTGACCGGTGGCTAAAGTACATGTGCGCCGGTAAAGACCGGCGCCCAGCGAGACTAGAGGCAGCAGTTAAAGTTCGGGAAACAGTAAAGTTCGGGCGAGGCTAAGTTCGGGCGAAGCAAAGCAAAGTTCGGGCGAAGCTAAGTTCGGCGAAGGAAACTTTTGGTGAAGTTCTGGCGAAGCAAAGTTCGGGCGATGCAAAGTTCTGGTGAAGCAAAGTTCGGGAAGCCAAGTTTGGGCGAAGCAAAGCAAAGTTCGGGTGAAGCTAAGTTCTGGTGAAAGCAAAGTTCGGGCGAAGCAAAGCAAAGTTCGGGCGATGCAAAGTTCTGGTGAAAGAAAAGTTCCGGCAAAGCAAAGCAACGTTCGGGCGGAAGCAAAGTTCTGGTGAAGCAAAAAGTTCTGGCGATGCTAAGTTCTGGTGAACCAATAACCGCGAGATATTGAGAAACTCTGCAAAATACGCAAATTTCGGGCACATAAGACCCCGAAAACCAACAAATTCCAAAAACCATTTTTCGACCGGAAAAGTTTCCTCGCCGGGTTCGAACCCGGGCCTCCAGACCTGAAATCTTGATGGTGGTTGAATCAAGTTTCCTCCCCTGAAACAGATGAAGCACAAGTAAGAGAGAAAACGATCAACCGGACGCGTAAAGGAAACAAAGCGACTGTCGTTTTCCCATATTCCTTCAAGCAGAGACCAGAGGTGTGCATCAAGCGCGAGAGGCAGTGTCCTGTCTCTAAACATGGCTGTGCTCGCACCGGACAGGACTGTAAACTAGGAGCGAAATCCGAGACGACGAGCGAGTTGCGCACAACAGCCGTGAAGGAAAGAAGGAAAGAAGCTGAGGCTCCAGCGTCTCATTCCTTTTTCATGGAGTCTTCCACACGGTTCTCTCTTTTTTTTTTACATAAGCGCCAGCTTGGAAGGAAATGGTCGCAACACTTACAAACTTGGCTCGCCGTAGTTAAAGTGTATACTCATACCTACTTCCCTCGTACTACCCGCCTCACAGCCTCAATGGTCTAAACCACAATAAACGGTAGAAATGCTCGATGATGCTGCCAGACAAAGAACCGAGGGGATCCCAAGTGCTATAACTACCGAACCACGTGTTGAACGGACGTGAGGTCATGCGGGTCTACCCCCCACACGACAATTCACACAAACACAACAGGTCAAAGTCCTGAGTGAGAAAACAACACACGGTGGTGTAAGCGAAGAACGGATCGGATTGCGTTTGTACTGTATTTTCCCCTCTACCTATTCTTTCCCGTCCAGAAGCAGCTACGTCGAGTATTTTCAGTTGTGTGCGCCAAAAGCATTAAACTAAGGTCTTCTCCTCTGCCTGCTACAGGTTCGACGCCGCGTCTCAGTGCGTGCTGCTGGAATCGCTTGGGGAGTGCAAATCGGGTGAGCAGGCGCGCATGAATTACGGCCCGATGCAGAACGGGGAGCTGCTGACCGGATACGGCTTTGCCATCGAAGTATGTTTTACCCCCCTCACACCTTACTCTTCAGAAATGACCAGTTTTGACCCCATCCTTATCATCGCCGACTCTTTCAACGGACGAAGTCATAACGTATATATTAGTGAAGGGTCAAACTAACCCCAAAATCAGCCAAAACCCTCACAAATTGGACCGTTCGGTAATAGAAAACGGGGTCATCACGCCTTCGTGCGAGTCGGGGTAGCGTTCCCAGTCACTCCGTTGTCAGTTTTCTTGTCGTCTTCTTTCATTACTACGCACCGAAGTGGCTGTGAAGTCTTCCAGGGTTGCCCCTCAGTATGCCAAGTGCACAGAAGGCCCCTTTTAATTAGCGAATGGTCAAATGTTCCCTCATTCTGAGCCGAACACCCCACTACTTTGACCGCTCCCTAATAGAGCCCTTCACTAATAAGCCCATTTACGGTAACACTAGCCCGTGAACAGTGCTCGCTTGCCTTCATGACTTGCACTTTACAGAACTCAATGCTCTTCAGGCTACACGGCGGAGTGGGATTCCGCAGCAGGTAAATCTGGGTTTGGCGGCGTAAGCGTTCAACAAAATGACCCACTTGCTACAGGGTGGACCTGGGTGGACCTGCTATAGAGGGTAGACCTGATGTATACAGGGTGGACCTGCTGTATACAGGGTGGACCTGCTATACAGGGTAGACCTGCTGTATACAGGGTGGACCTGCTATACAGGGTAGACCGGGCTGGTGCCCATTACAGCACGGTTTTGTTAGATTTGCCCATTACAGCACGGTTTTCTTAGATTTGCCCATTCGGTGCCTCAAAAAGTGTCACTTGCAGGGTTCGTCCCCGAAAAAGTGCTACATGCAGGACTCGAACTCACGACCTTCAGACCTTCCGCTGCATTGTGACTGTGACATCCACATTTTGGACGACGGACAATGGGCTGTCACTGGGCATATCTGTCAGCCGCATTTTGGGCCATCTAACCACAAAATAGCCACAAACCTTGTGGCTCGTTTTGTGGCGGGCACAAAGTAGCCACAAACCGACTGGCGGACACAACTTCAGATGGGGTTTTGGACGGAGCTGCTACACCGGGCTCGGTATCCTGGTGCGGCACTCATTGGCGGTAAACGGTTTACTAAACCTCTGTAGTAGTAGGTTGAACTTGATATGCAGCAACAATCTGTGACGATGCCTGTGAAGACTGCACAAGCCGCAACAGACTACCTCTTTGCACGCGTCGTGTCATTTTGCTTCGGTCGCTTATTGCCCCGCGTACTGTTTGCGCTTCACGTCCCGATGTGCAGTTTGACGACGAGCTCGAGGAACCACCAGATGATTCGGCGCACTTCCTTTTCTCCCACTGTCCCCGCGGCCGAGATCTCGACTCCCCTGTGTTTTGTTTCACCTGCTCGTCTTCGGAGCCGCGGAGACGAGCTGGGTAACAGTGGGTTCGTGGGCGGCCATCTGCTTCTCGTTCGCAGGCGGCTGCTGCGGCCTCGGCTTCTTGCGGGCGCTTCCCCCTACTTGCTCGTCGTTGCGTCGCGCGTCGCGCTTCCGCTGGGAGCAAGGCGCCGTCCGTCCATATTGCTTGCACGTTCACCGTTCGGTGGTCCCGCGGCCGACCCTTGTCCCGGTAGAAGTAGGAATTATGCACACAGATTCGTGCATAATTCAGTTCGCGCGGGTGACAGACCCGTTCTACAGTTCTGTAGTATAACTTCCACTTCTTCTTACGATTTCTGTCCGATAGCCTCTTCAGAACCAGCGATCGGCGGTCTCGAGGAGGAGGCAGACACCGCCGCAGAGAGCGGTAAAGTACCACCAGCCAGTCCGATTTGAATGATACTAGAAAGCTGCAAAGAAAAGGTATGGTCGAAGCTGGCAGGGGGCGGTGAAAATGGCGAGGGGTTTTGCTCCGCAGAAAATGCAACGTCAGCCTGGCGAAGGGGCCGCAACTTGAACCCAAAACCTACAACACTTGGACCCAAAACTTGGACCCAAATGGTGCCAAAACCGGGAACCAAATTGAGAACCCAAAACTTGAACTAAGCTTGGATCCAGACCCAAAACTTGACAGTCACACTGACTAATACGGGTAGCTGATTCGGACACTCATCATTCAGGTGGATGCGGGATGCGAACGGAATGCGTCGCTGCGCCTGCAGTGTGTCACTACATCGTCGCTGCGGCAGTGCCCGTGTGGCGACTACGAAGGTGCCATTGGGATGATTTAGCCCGGAATTTCGGATGAATGTTCCATGACAACTGCCATTTTCTTCTCAGTCTTGGCCGGCGACGTGGTTCAGCAGAATTTCAGCCAGAAACGGCGTAGCAGCTGGCCCAAATGCTGGCCCTAAAACCCGTCAACCTCATCTGAACTTCTGACAGACTGAAGGTGTCCACCTGGCCACAAAGGTATCCACAAGGTTGTGGCTACTTTGTGGCTGACAGCTATGCCTGGTGACAGCCCATTGTCCATCGTCCAAAATGTGGATGTCACAGTCACAATGCAGAGGAAGGTCTCAAGGTCGTGAGTTCGAGCCCTGCATGTGACACTTTTTCGGGTTCAAAAAAAGCCAATCCCACAAGTGACACTTTTTGAGGCACCGAATGGGCAAATCTAAGGAAGACCGTGCTGTAATGGGCAAATCTAAGAAAACCGTGCTGTAATGGGCACTCGAAAACACCGAATGGGCAAATCTAAGGAAGACCGTGCTGTAATGGGCAAATCTAACAAAACCGTGCTGTAATGGGCACCAGCCCAGGGTAGACCTGCTGTATACAGGGTGGACCTGCTATACAGGGTAGACCTGCTGTATACAGGGTGGACCGGGGATTATCGTGCCCTGCAAGTGAGTACACACCGCACCACAGGATAACCCGCTGGAGAGCTGCCCGGTCGGATTCGAACTGGACGACGAGGACGACCTCTACACGCAGAAGGAGTTGGCGCTGGAGCGCCTCTCCATACCATCGACCCACCACTTGTTCGCAGAAGGTACGCCATCGCACAACCTGCTGGCCGCACTCCGCATAGCCGCCGCTGCCAGCGAGGAAGAGATTGAAGCTTGCGTCGCGGATGACGCTGCCTTGGTCGCCCCCGTCAGCGACGAGAACGAGGCCGGCACCAAGGAATTACTCGGTACGTGTTACTTTTTTTACATAAGCGCCAGCTTGAAAGGAAATGCTCGACGATGCTGCCCGACAAAGAACAGAAGGGATCCAAAGTGCTGTAACTACCGAACCACGTGTTGAACGGACGTGAGGTCATGCGGGTCTACCCCTACACGACAAATCACACAAACACAACAGGTCAAAAATCCTGAGTGAGAAAACAACACACGGTGGTGTAAGCGAAGAACAAAGAGAGCATACTTGTTACAGCTAAAAGGAACATTGGCAGCGGTTTGAACCTGAACGCGTACAGGTCAAATCGCACAAACAAACAATTGGGCGCTCTTGGCGAAGAAAAGAGGAAGAAGAAGAAAACGAAAAAGAAATATAAAAAGGCCGCTCCTGGTCCAGGAACGTGACGGTCAACCACAGCTTGAGTCGGAGGCAGCACAGTGCCACAACCCCTCCGCTCTGCCCTGCGGCTGACCGTCTCGACGAGCTTGTGTTCAGCGCGAGCGCCAAGCCCCAAGGTACGCCACGCCTTGATGCTTTAGTTTGGAAAGTCGGTAGCCACTTGACCCGTAGGCCCGTGGCTCTGCAGTACCGCCGAACACGTGAAGCTTGGCTCCCGTGTAGCACGCTTTCCCTGGTACCTATGCGCTCGTGCCGAAACATATTTAAGGGTTACTATAATGTCGTGGACCTGAGGACGTTGAAGACGCGGGACGCAGTCTTTTATCCCCGAGATCCCGCAATCGAACCAGGTTGTAATACCTAAGCACATACACACCTTCTCCTATAGCTCCCGGTTCAGCCGACTTCCGCGGCCTTCTTAAAAGGTACCAACATAAGTTACCCCCCGGCTGGAAATGCTTGACGATACGCAGTGTCTGTTGTTGGACAGGTATCGGTTGTGCGCGGGCAAGAAATGCTCAGGGCAGAGGTTCTCAAGGATACTGGGTCAATCTGGTCGCCAGATCTGCAGACTGGGCGCGGAGGAAAAAGAGAAAACGTGTGCACAGCCAGGTCCAGGAACGTGACCGCAGCTTGCAAAGCTTGAGTCGAAGGCAGCACAGTGCCACAACCCCGTCCGCTCAGCCCTGTGGCTGACTGTCTCTACGAGCTTGCGTTCAGCGCAAACGCCAAGCCCCACGGTGCGCCACGCCTTTGATGCTTAGGTTTGGGATATCGACCCGTAGGCCCGTAGCTCTGCAGTACCGCCGAACACGTGAAGCTTGACTCCCGTTTAACAGGATTTCTCCATTACACTCGTACTCGCTATAAGCTGCTAAGGGGAGGTGTAGCTGCTCACCTGCCAGATCTGTGCTGAAGTGGCCTCGGCCAGATTCAGCGGCTGCAACCTACTACAACCTGACTGGTCGCGGAAGAAAAAAAGAAAGTGACAACATTGTCGCGCCAGCTACTATTCAACCTTCCGCAGGCGCCGTCGTTGCCCAGCTGTCTGCCCAGTATCCGTCATCGCTTGAAGACGACGAGCTTCTCCTTGAGCAGGTGCGGGCTCAAGGACGCAAAGCACACACCGAGGTATGCCAATCTTGTGCCCTCCCAGCTTTCGTCCCATTCATTATCTTCAGGGGTTCCGGTGGAGTCCAGCCTCAGAAGCTGGAGTAAAAGCTGGAGTAAAAGCTGGAGTAAAAGCTGGAGTAAAAGCTGGAGTAAAAGCTGGAGTAAAAGCTGGAGTAAAAGCTGGAGTAAAAGCTGGAGTAAAAGCTGGAGTAAAAGCTGGAGTAAAAGCTGGAGTAAAAGCTGGAGTAAAAGCTGGAGTAAAAGCTGGAGTAAAAGCTGGAGTAAAAGCTGGAGTAAAAGCTGGAGTAAAAGCTGGAGTAAAAGCTGGAGTAAAAGCTGGAGTAAAAGCTGGAGTAAAAGCTAGAGTAAAAGCTGGAGTAAAAGCTGGAGTAAAAGCTGGAGTAAAAGCTGGAGTAAAAGCTGGAGTAAAAGCGGGCGGGTGTCACACCCGCTTTTCGGGTGTGACTCGGGAACACCCTCTTTCACTCCTCTGAATGAACCTCGCCGTGTTCATCAGTAACGACATTCCTAATTGAGTGACCTCCTGGATTAACCCTGTTCTCTCACGCATGGTAGCCATCTCGATGCGGGAACCCTTGTTTTTTTTTCTTAATATTACATCTGTACTGACGGGAACATTTCCGGAACAACGGTTGCACATGAAAGAGATAACGAAGCCAACGAAAAAAGTGCTAATACAGGAAACTTCCCCCAGAGAAGTTTATACTACACGCGAAGAACAAGAAACTTTTGCCTTATCATTTTCATCACCTTTGGTCAGTTGATGCTGATCGTCCGTTGCTTCGTTCATCTGTGCGGGCAAGCACCAACTCCGGAAATGTTCTCCGGTCTAGTGACTCGCAACATGCATCAGCATTCTCCTGATGGAGGAAGGAGTGTGAACTTGGCTTGGTCTGGTCTGGTGGGTGTTGTTATGCTCTCACAACGATGAGAGGGCACGGTGTTCAAGTACCTACCATTTCAAGTGCGTCCTTGCATTTTTACCAACGCTTAAAACTCTCTTTTGACAGGTGATGCAGACTCCGCACCTTGAACTAGCTCTCATCTACCGCATTGGACAGAAGAAGCTATTAAGGAATGCCCTTGCCTGGGCAGAGGCCTGACACTGCACACGTCCAAAAGACTGGCATACTCGATGCGTTTCCGACACGTCGGAAGACTTGGACAGAAGAGGCTATCATGAACTTGTACGAATTTCAGCATGTACTCGTGACACAGACTTGGATGGCCGAAGCCAGCATGTCCGCATGCAGAAGAAGCAATTCCGCACTCTTTGTTCTCGGTAGCACGAATAGCAGGTGGAGCAGAAGAAGCCAGCATGCCCGTGCAACAATCTCGGACAGACGAAGCAATTGCGTACACGAATCGCAGACGGAACTGTGCGCTTGACTTCGGCAGGAAAAGCGAGATTTGCTCGAATGCGACAGCGATCCCTCTGCAGCTACAATACGAGCTATTCTCTTGTCCTCCACGAGACCCTCTTGCCTGGCGGCAGCCGCGCCACGTTCAACCGAAAGAAGAGGAGAAAAAGAAAAAGGCCGCTCCTGGTCCAGGAACGTTGCAAAGCTTGAGTCGGAGGCAGCACAGTGCCGCAACCCCGTCCGCTCTGTGGCTGACCGTCTCGACGAGCTTGTGTTCAGCGCAAGCGCCAAGCCCCAAGGTGTGCCACGCCTTGATGCGTTAGCTTGGGAAATCGGTAGCCACTTGACCCGTAGGCCCGTGGCTCTGCAGTACCGTGGCTCCCGTGAAGCAGGCTTTCCCTGGTACCACGTTCATCGAAAACCAATCAAAGTGACTCCGCCGATTGCAAGCAACGAAACTAGCCTTACTGGCCATCACTCCTTCCCTCCTAGTCGAGCGAAGCCGCGCGACTTGGCGCATGGCATTCATTCCGCCCGTTTTCTCTAGCGCCTTTGTCGCCGTCCAATTGGCTGGGCTGGAGACCCGCAGCCGTGGCAAAGCATGCGTGCGCTAGTTACGTTAGCCGGGTTTATCGGGCCACGACTAGCTTCGGCGAACGGCAACCTCCAAATCCACATCCAGATCCCAACCGGGTCTCTCTCGATGTTGGTCTGCTGAATGGAATGGCC
The DNA here is from genome assembly GCA_030068145.1 of Diplonema papillatum. NCBI lineage: Eukaryota > Euglenozoa > Diplonemea > Diplonemida > Diplonemidae > Diplonema > Diplonema papillatum. The sequence goes on from JAPJBO010000591.1 coordinate 140,586, forward strand.
GCATGCACTTAGATCCAGCACGTCCCTTTCCTGGCACGGCGGAGTCCCTTTTTAAAACGTTGATAGCGTTTCTCGACAACGATGTGGAATTGCACGAACAACCGCTGGTTTTCGTGCGGGGTGTAAATGCTGAAGAATAAGAAGGAAAAAAAAAAAAAAGAAAAAGGCCGCTCCTGGTCCAGGAACGTGACGGTCAACCACAGCTTGCAAAGCTTGAGTCGGAGGCAGCACAGTGCCACAACCCCGTCCGCTCTGCCCTGCGGCTGACCGCGTCTCGACGAGCTTGTGTTCAGCGCGAGCGCCAAGCCCCAAGGTGCGCCAAGTCTTGATGCTTTAGTTTGGGAAATCGGTAGCCACTTGACCCGTAGGTCCGTGGCTCTGCAGTATGTGTATGAATGAAGATTCTTTTATTATCGATTAGTCAACCTCTACAACCGTTCAGGAACACCTTCGGAAAGAAGGTTTGTACTCACGTACAAAAGGTTCCTGGTTCTGGAGGCTAATCGCACAAAGAAAACTATATTCACACCCTGCGTTCCCTTCAACAGCAATTCATTTGTAGGTCGCCTCAGCGAGCAAACATCGTACGAATCTCTTCATCGAAAAACACCTGAGCAGGTCTCGTCTGTGCAAGCCTCTTCATCGAACATCAACTGTGTAAGTCTCGTCATCGAGCATCGAACATCAACTGTGTAAGTCTCGTCATCGAGCATCAAACGTGTAAGTCCCTTCAGCGGGCATCGATTGTGTAAGTCTCTTCATCGAGCTTCAACTGTGTAAGTCTCTTCATCGAGCATCCAACGTGTCAGTCCCTTCAGCGGGCATCGTTCCGTGTAAGTCCCTTCAGCGGGCATCGATTGTGTAAGTCTCTTCATCGAGCATCCAACGTGTCAGTCCCTTCAGCGGGCATCGTTCCGTGTAAGTCCCTTCAGCGGGCATCGCTTGTGTAAGTCTCTTCATCGAGCTTCAACTGTGTAAGTCTCTTCATCGAGCATCCACCCTTCAGCGGGCATCGTTCCGTGTAAGTCCCTTCAGCGGGCATCGATTGTGTAAGTCTCTTCATCGAGCTTCAACTGTGTAAGTCTCTTCATCGAGCATCCAACGTGTCAGTCCCTTCAGCGGGCATCGTTCCGTGTAAGTCCCTTCAGCGGGCATCGCTTGTGTAAGTCTCTTCATCGAGCATCCAACGTGTCAGTCCCTTCAGCTGGCATCGTTCCGTGTAAGTCCCTTCAGCGGGCATCGATTGTGTAAGTCTCTTCATCGAGCTTCAACTGTGTAAGTCTCTTCATCGAGCATCCAACGTGTCAGTCCCTTCAGCGGGCATCGTTCCGTGTAAGTCCCTTCAGCGGGCATCGCTTGTGTAAGTCTCTTCATCGAGCTTCAACTGTGTAAGTCTCTTCATCGAGCATCCAACGTGTCAGTCCCTTCAGCGGGCATCGTTCCGTGTAAGTCCCTTCAGCGGGCATCGATTGTGTAAGTCTCTTCATCGAGCTTCAACTGTGTAAGTCTCTTCATCGAGCATCCAACGTGTCAGTCCCTTCAGCGGGCATCGTTCCGTGTAAGTCCCTTCAGCGGGCATCGATTGTGTAAGTCTCTTCATCGAGCTTCAACTGTGTAAGTCTCTTCATCGAGCATCCAACGTGTCAGTCCCTTCAGCGGGCATCGTTCCGTGTAAGTCCCTTCAGCGGGCATCGCTTGTGTAAGTCTCTTCATCGAGCATCCAACGTGTCAGTCCCTTCAGCGGGCATCGTTCCGTGTAAGTCCCTTCAGCGGGCATCGATTGTGTAAGTCTCTTCATCGAGCTTCAACTGTGTAAGTCTCTTCATCGAGCATCCAACGTGTCAGTCCCTTCAGCGGGCATCGTTCCGTGTAAGTCCCTTCAGCGGGCATCGATTGTGTAAGTCTCTTCATCGAGCTTCAACTGTGTAAGTCTCTTCATCGAGCATCCAACGTGTCAGTCCCTTCAGCGGGCATCGTTCCGTGTAAGTCCCTTCAGCGGGCATCGCTTGTGTAAGTCTCTTCATCGAGCATCAAACGTGTCAGTCCCTTCAGCGGACATCGCTTGTGTAAGTCTCTTCATCGAGCATCCAACGTGTCAGTCCCTTCAGCGGGCATCGTTCCGTGTAAGTCCCTTCAGCGGGCATCGATTGTGTAAGTCTCTTCATCGAGCTTCAACTGTGTAAGTCTCTTCATCGAGCATCCAACGTGTCAGTCCCTTCAGCGGGCATCGTTCCGTGTAAGTCCCTTCAGCGGGCATCGCTTGTGTAAGTCTCTTCATCGAGCATCCAACGTGTCAGTCCCTTCAGCGGGCATCGTTCCGTGTAAGTCCCTTCAGCGGGCATCGATTGTGTAAGTCTCTTCATCGAGCTTCAACTGTGTAAGTCTCTTCATCGAGCATCCAACGTGTCAGTCCCTTCAGCGGGCATCGTTCCGTGTAAGTCCCTTCAGCGGGCATCGCTTGTGTAAGTCTCTTCATCGAGCATCAAACGTGTCAGTCCCTTCAGCTTGTGTAAGTCTCTTCATCGAGCATCAAACGTGTAAGTCCCTTCAGCGGGCATCGTTCCGTGTAAGTCCCTTCAGCGGGCATTGTTTGTGTAAGTCTCTTCATCGAGCATCAAAACGCGTCAGTCCCTTCAGCAGGCATCGTTCCGTGTAAGTCCCTCCAGCGGGCATCGCTTGTGTAAGTCTCTTCATCGAGCTTCAACTGTGTAGGTCTCTTCATCGAGCATCAAACGTGTCAGTCCCTTCAGTCCCTTCAGCGGGCATGTGTAAGTCCCTTCAGCGGGCATCGCTTGTGTAAGTCTCTTCATCGAGCTTCAACTGTGTAAGTCTCTTCATCGAGCATCCAACGTGTCAGTCCCTTCAGCGGGCATCGTTCCGTGTAAGTCCCTTCAGCGGGCATCGCTTGTGTAAGTCTCTTCATCGAGCTTCAAACGCGTCAGTCCCTTCAGCGGGCATCGTTCCGTGTAAGTCTTCAGCGGGCATCGCTTGTGTAAGCCTCTTCATAGAGCTTCAACTGTGTAAGTCTCTTCATCGAGCATCAAACGTGTGAGTCCCTTCAGCAAGTCCCTTCAGCGGGCATCGCTTGTGTAAGTCTCTTCATCGAGCATCAAACGTGTAAGTCCCTTCAGCGGGCATCGCTGTGTAAGTCTCTTCATCAAGCTTCAACTGTGTGCGTCTCTTCATCGAGCATCGTCTGTGTAAGTCCCTTCAGCGGGCATTGCTGTGTAAGTCTCTTCATCGAGCATCAAACATGTAAGTACATCGACTGTGCGAGTCTCTTCATCGAGCAGCACGTGTAGTCCCTTCAGCGGGCATCACGTGTTCAGCGGGCAACGACTGTGTACGTCTCTTCATTGATGATGTGCAAGTCTCTCCATCGAGTATCGCCTGCGTAAGTCTCTTCATCAAGCATCAGCTGTCTAAGTATCTTCATCGGACAACGACGGTATACGTCTTCATCGATCATTAATG